>PVKV010014435.1:19214-57553 GCA_004027835.1 Alouatta palliata | reverse complement strand
ATCCAGGACTTGAACTCAGACCTGGATCAAGCAAACCTAATAGACATTTACAGAACTCTCCACCCCAAATCCACAGAATATACATTCTTCTCAGCACCACATCACACCTACTCTAAAATTGACCACATAATTGGAAGTAAGTCACTCCTCAGCAAATGCAAAAAAACGGAAATCATAACAAACAGTCTCTCAGACCACAATGCAATCAAGTGTCTCTCTCTTCTAATTGCAACAGCTTCTGTCTTTATCCCTTCCTGCTTCTTAAGAATAAAATCAAGCAAAACCAAAAATTGTTTTAAGTACAATTCATTTTAAGCATATATTATTTTAGATATGCATGTTATGAATTTGCTTTTAGTTTTTCTACTTTTTCCAGAACACAAATTTGCCAAAACAAAACTTCTGCACATTCTGTTGTGACACATTCAGCTATGGTTTACGTTAATGGATTTTAGAAATTAGTCACTCAACAAATATTTATTGGGTCTATCCAGCATTCAGTCCATGATTGAATCTATAAAATACAAAGAGAGGGGAAAAAAAACCTTTAAGATACTTATGCCTTATTTTAATGCTTCTAAATTTCTTTAAAAAACAAAAAAGGCAAAAGCATGAACAATTAAATAACAAGACAACATTCTAAATGCATGCTACTGCTCAGGCAGAAGGGCAGACTGAGCATGAATATTTACCTTTCTACCTCCTCAATCACACTGAAATGAATCTAAAAAATGTAAAAACAGAATGCAATAGCAAAAAGTGAGTGAGATACGAAAGCTGAGTGGCCAGGAAACGGTACAGTGTTTAACGGGGTTTAGAGAAGACAAGATGCAGATGGGATTACTGCAGTGATGGAGAAGACAGAGCCCATGGAGTGGCACATGAAGCCTGTACAGAAGATGAGTCTGTTACACCCAGGAGAGAACCCAAAAAGGATTTAATCACACAGGCTAGAAGTGAGGCAGGGGTATATTGTAGGGCAGTATTGAGGATATTTCATTAAAGTACTGACTACTGAACAGCTAGATAAATCTCTCCCACATTTTCACTTTCAGACAACTGGCAGAAATGCTTTATGACACAGGAGGAAAACAGCTCATCGCTAAATAATTTGAATGATTTTTCTGGGAAGTGCTACACTTCAAAGAAAACTACCAGCCTATCTATCTATTAACAGTGTCCATATTAAATTCAAGTCTATTTGCCAGTGAATCAGTGAACATGTTCACCCAAGCACACATATTTTATATTACAATACTCACTCAGGGGAAATAGATGAATACAATGACAAAAGAAAGCTAGCCAGCAAGTTATGTTACTCAATGTTTTCCATCAACAAGAAAAAGTAGACAACCATGGATCACCAGACATTTGAGGAAAATCAACAGCACAAAAGAAATTCCAAGAAATATTGCATTCATATAACAAAAAAAAAAAAAGACTTCTGTGTTGTGGTGGTGATTAGAAAATAAGAGCTTAAAGGAAATTTAAAATATAATTACTAAAATTAAAATTCAACACAAGAACTATAAAATAGTCAAGAAACTCACAAAATAAAAAAGAAATCGTAAATTAAAAAGTTAAGATATATATAGATATTTCAGCTTTTGTTCTTTAGTAGATAATATTCAGAATATCCTTTTTTTAAACTTTAACACCTACAAGGAGGCAGGAAACTAATAATCAAGTGAATATATATTCAACAGAAGCAGATCACAGATGACCCTGTTATTGGAATTAGGAGACACGGATTTTAAGACATTTATTGTAATTACACTGAAGAATTTATAGGGCTGGGTGCAGTGGTTCATGCCTGTAATCCAGCACTTTGCGAGGCTGAGGTGGACGGATTACATCCAAATTGGAAAGAAATAAATAAAATTATCTTTATTTGCAGATGATGTGATATTATATTTGGAAAAACCTGAAGACTGCACTGAAAAACAACTAAAACTGAAAAAAAAACTTCAGTAAAGTTACAGGATATAAAGTAAACACAGAAAAAGTAGCAGCCCCTGCTGGTGATTCCCAGGCAAATAGGATCTGGAGCGAACCTCCAGCAAATTCCAACAGACCTGCAGCAGAGGGGACTGACTGCTACAAGAAAAAACTGACAAACAGAAAGAAAGAGTTTCAACATCAACAGAAAGGACATCCACTCAAAGACCCCATCCAAAGGTCAACAACTTCAAAGACCAAAGATACATAAATCGACGAGGATGGGAAGAAACCAGTGCAAAAAGGTTGAGAATTCCAAAAATCAGATTGCCTCTTCTCATCCAAGGGATCACAACTCCTAACCAGCAAGGGAACAAAACAGGACAGAGAATGAGGACAGAACAAAGGGACAGAAGCAGGCTTCATAGGTGTGTAATAAACTTCTCTGAGCCAAAGGACCATATTCTAACCCAATGCAAGGAAGCTGAGAACCTTGATTAAAAGGTTAGACAAAATGCTAACTAGAAAAACCAGCCTAGAGAGGAACATAAATGACCTGATGAAGCTGAAAAACACAGCCAGAGAACTTTGTGAAGCATACACATATTTCAATAGCCAAATTGATCAAGTGAAGGAAAGGATATCAGAGATTGAAGATCAGCTCAATGAAATAAAGCAAGAAGACAAGATTAGAGAAAAAAGAGTGAAAACAAATGAAGAAAGCCTCCAAGAAATATGGGATTATGTGAAAAGACCAAATCTACATTTGATCGGTGTACCTGAAAGTGACAGGAAGAATGAAACCAAGTTGGAAAACACTCTTCAGGACATTACCCAGGAGAAGTGCCCCTAACTAACAAGGCAGGCCAACATTCAAATGCAGGAAATACAGAGAACCCCACAAAGATACTCCTCAAGAAGAGCAATCCCAAGACACATAATCTTCAGATTCACCAGGGTTGAAATAAAGAAAAAAACGCAAAGGGCAACCAGAGAGAAATGTCGGGTTACCCACAAAGGCAAGCCCATCAGACTCACAACGGATCTCTCTGCAGAAATCCTACAAGCCAGAAGAGAGTGGAGGCCAATATTCAACATCCTTAAAGAAAATAACTTTCAACCCAGAATTTCCTGTCCAGCCAAACTAAGCTTCATAAGCGAAGGAGAAATAAAATCCTTTACAGACAAGCAACTGCAGAGAGATTTTATCAATACCAGGCCTGCCTTACAAGAGCTCCTGAAGAAACTACTGAACATGGAAGGGAACAACCAGCACCAGCCACGGCAAAAATATACCAAATGTAATACCATCGACGCTATGAAGGAACTGCATCAACTAACAGGGAAAACAACCAGCTAGCGTCATAGTGGCAAGATCAATTTCACATATAACAATATTAATTTTAAATGTTAATGAGCTAAATGCCCCCGTTAAAAGACACAGACTGGCAAATTGGATAGAGTCAAGACCTAACACTGTGCTGTATTCAGGAGACCCATCTCACGTGCAAAGACACACATAGGCTCAAAATAAAGTGGTGGAGGAAGATTTACCAAGCAAATGGAAAGCAAAAAAAAAGCAGGGGTTGCAATCTTAGTCTCTGATAAAATAGGCTTTAAACCAAAAAAGATCAAAAGAGACAAAGAAAGGCACTACGTAATGGTAAAGGGATCACTGCAACAAGAAGAGCTAACTATCATCAACATATATGCACCCAATGCAGGAGCACCCAGATACATAAAGCAAGTTCTTAAAGATGTACAAAGAGACTTAACTCCCATAGAATAATAGTGGGAAACTTTAACATGCCACTGTCAATATTAGACAGATCAACAAAATAGAAAATTAATAAGGATATCCAGGACCTGAACTCAGATCTGGACCAAATGGATCTAATAGGCATCTACAGAACTCTCTACCCCAAATCAACAGAATATGCATTCTTCTCAGCATCACATCACACCTATTCTAAAACTGACCACATAATTGGAAGTAAAATACTCCTCAGCAAATGCAAAAGAATGGAAATCATAACAGTCTCTAGACCACAATCAAATTAGAACTCAGGATTAAGAAACTCACTGAAAACCACACAACTACATGGAAACTGAACAATTTGCTCCTGAATAACTATGAAATAAAGGCAGAAATAAAGATGTTCTTTGAAACCAGTGAGAACGAGGACACATTGCACCAGAATCCATGGAACACGTTTAAAGCAGTGAGTTGAGGAAAATTTATAGCACTAAATGCCCACAAGAGACAGGAGGAAAGATCTAAAATCAATACCCTAACATCACAATTAAAAGAACTAGAGGAGCAAGAACAAACAAATTCAAAAGCTAACAGAAGACAAGAAATAACTAAGATCAGAGCAGACTGAAGGAGACAGAGACATGAAAAACCCTTCAAAAAATCAATGAATTCAGGAGCTGATTTTTTGAAAAGATCAACAAAATAGACTACTAGCCAGACTAATAAAGAAAAAAAGAGAGAAGAATCAAATAGTTGAAATAAAATATGATAAAGGGGATATCAACGCCAATCCCACAGAAATACAAACAACCATCATAGAATACTATAAACACCTCTTTGCAAATAAACCAGTAAATCTAAAAGAAATGGATAAATTCCTGGACACTTACACCCTCCCAAGACTAAACCAGGAAGAAGTCGACCCCTGAATAGACCAATAACAAGGTCTGAAATTGAGGCAGCAATTAATAGCCTATCAACCAAAAGAAGTCCTGGACCAGGCAGGTTCACAGACAAATTCTACCAGAGGTACAAAGAAAAGCTGGTACCATTCCTTCTGAAACTATTCCAAATGATAGAAAAATAGGGAATCCTCTCCAACTCATTTTATGAGACCAACATCATCCTGATACCAAAACCTGGCAGAGACAAAACTAAAAATGAAAATTTCAGGCCAATATCCATGAATAACATTGATGTGAAAATCCTCAATAAAATACTGGCAAACTGAATCCAACAGCACATCAAAAAGCTATCCATCATGAACAAGTTGGCTTTATCCCTGGAATGCAAGGCTGATTCAACATACACAAATCAATAAATGTAATCCATCACAAAAAACAGAACCAAAGACAAAAACCACATGATTATCTCAACAAATGCAGAGAAGGCCTTCAACAAAATTCAACAGTCCTTCAGGCTAAAACTCTCAATGAACTAGATATCGATGGAACGTATCTCAAAATATTAAGGGCTATTTATGACAAACCCACAGCCAATATCATACTGAATGGGCAAAAACTGGAAGCATTCCCATTGAAAACCTGCACAAGACAAGGATGTCCTCTCTCACCACTCCTATTCAACATAGTATTGGAAGTTCTGTTCAGGGCAATCAGTCAAGAGAAAGAAATAAAGGATATTCAATTAGGAAAAGAAGAAGTCAAATTGTCTCTATTTGCAGATAACATGATATATATTTAGAAGACCCTATCATCTCAGCTGAAAATCTCCTTAAACTGATTATCAACTTCAGCTAAGTATTAGGATATAAAATAATGTGCAAAAATCATAAGCATTCCTATACACCAGTAAGAGACAAACAGATACTCAAATCATGAGTGAACTCCCATTCACAACCACCACAAAGAGAATAAAATACCCAGGAGGAATACAACTAAAAAGGGATGTGAAGAACCTCTTCAAGGAGAACTATAAACCGCTGCTCAAGGAAATAAGAGAGGAAACAAACACATGAAAAAATATTCCATGTTCATGGTTAGGAAGAATCAATATCGTGAAAATGGCCATACTGCCCAAAGTAATTTGTACCTTTAATGCTATCACCATCAAGCTACCATTGACTTTCTTCACAGAATCAGAAAAAAACACCTTAAATTTCATATAGAACCAAAAAAGAGCCCGCATAACCATGACAATCCTAAGCAAAAAAACACAAAGCTGGAGGCATCATGCTACTTGACTTCAAACTATACTATAAGGCTACAGTAATCAAAACAGCATGATACTGGTACCAAAACAGATATATAGACTGTTCTGTAATGGAACAGAACAGAGGCCTCAGAAATAAGGCCACACATCTACAACCATCTGATCTTTGACAAACCTGACAAAAACAAGCAATGGGGAAAGAATTCCCTATTTAAATGGTGTTAGGAAAACTGGTTAGCCATATGCAGAAAGCTAAAAATGGATCCCTTCCCTACACTTTCTACAAAAATTAACTCAAGATGGATTATTAAAGATTTAAATGTAAGACCTAAAACCACAAAACCCCAGAAGAAAACCTAAACATCGGCATGAGCAAGGACCTCTTGACTAAAACACCAAAATCAATGGCAACAAAAGTCAAAATTGACAAATGACATCTAATTAAACTAAAGAGCTTCTGCACAGCAAAATAAACTACCATTAGAGTGAACCAGAAACCAACAGAATGGGAAAAAATGTTTGCAATCTACCCATCTGACAAAGGGCTAATATCCAGAATCTACAAAGAACTTAAACAAATTTACAAGAAAAAAATAACCCCATCAAAAAGTGGATAAAGGATATGAACAGACACGTCTCAAAAGAAGACATTTATGCAGCCAACAAACATAGGAAAAAAAGCTCATCATCACTGGTCATTAGAGAAATGCAAATCAAAACCACATTGAGATTCCATCTCATACCAGTTAGAATGGTGATCATTAAAAAATCAGGAGACAACAGATGCTAGAGAGGATGTGGAGAAATAAGAACACTTTTACATTGTTGGTGGGAGTGTAAATTAGTTCAACCATTGTGGATGACAGTGTGGTAATTCCTCAACGATCTAGAAATAGAAATACCATTTGATTCAGCAATCCCATTACTGGGTATATACCCAAAGGATTATAAATCATTCTATTATAAAGACACATACACACGCATGTTTATTGTGGCACTGTTCACAATAGCAAAGACTTGGAACCAACCCAAATGCCCAGCAATGATAGACTGGAGAAAGAAAATGTGGCACATATACACCATGGAATACTATGCAGCCATAAAAAAGGATGAGTTCATGTCCTTTGCAGGGACATGGATCAAGCTGGAAACCATCATACTCAGCAAACCGACACAAGAACAGAAAAGCAAACACCACATGTTCTCACTCATAAGTGGGAATTTAACAATGAGAACACATCAACACAGGGAAGGGAACATCACACACCAGGGCCTGTCAGGGGGTGGGGGGCTAGGGGATTGATAGCAGGGGCGTGCGGGGCTAAGGGTGGGATAGCATTAGAAGAAATACCTAATGTAGATGACAGGGTGATGGATGCAGCAAACCACCATGGTACGTGTATACCTATGTAACAAACCTGCATAATCTGCACATGTATCCCAGAACTTAAAGTATAATAATAATAATAAATCAATTTGATGGCAAAAAGAACAAATAATCCAATTTTAAAAGTGGGCAAAAGACCAGAATACACACATTTCAAACAATAACATACAAATGGCCAACAGGCATATGAAAAAATGTTCAGCATCACTAATCACCAGGAAGATGCATATCAAAACCACCTTACCCCAGTTAAAATACTATTATTAAAAAGAGAAAGCAATAACAAACGCTGGTGATGTGGAGAAAATGGACCACTTTTACACTTTTAGTAGGAATGTAAATTAGTATAGCCACTATGGAGCACGGTATGGAAGTTTCTCAAAAACTAAAAATAGAACTACCATATGATCCAGCAATTCCACTGCTGAGCATATTTCCAAAAGAAAAGAAATCAGTATATTTAAGAGATATCTGCAAGCCTATGTTCATTGCATGACTATTCACAATGGCCAAGATATGAAATCAACCTAAGTGCTTATCAGTAGATAAAAGGATAAAGAAAATGTAGTATACCTGCACAATGAAATATTATTCATCCATAAAAAGAATGAAATTCTGTCATTTGCGGCAACATGGATGGAAATGGAGGTTATTATGTTAAGTAAAATAAGCCAGACAGAAACACAAATACTGCATCAACTCACACATATGAGGGAGCTAAAAGTGTGTCTCATGGAAATAGAGAATAGAATAGTGGTTACTAGAGGAAGAAGAAGGGATGAAGAAAAGCTGATTAATGAGTACAAAACTACAGTTACATAGAAGCACTAAGTTCTAATATTTGATAGTACAGTAGAAAAAATATAGTTGATAATTTATCATATTTTTCAAAATATCTAGAAGAGAATAATTATAATGTTCTTAACACAAAAAAAGTAGATGTTTGAGGGGTTGGATATCTCAATTACCTGATTTGATCATTATGCATTGTGTACCTGTATCAAAATATCACATGCATCCCCAAAATATGTACAATATATTATAAAAAACAAAATAAAGAAAATCTATATTTTTGCTTCAAATTTCTCAACTTGGGAGAAGAATCTTGATGAAGTGCTTATTTTTAAGTGGATAAATATATATCCTCTATCAGAATAGTGAAATTTAGAAGGCTACAACTGTAGTATCTAAGTTTTGTGAAATATCCATAGAAATTATAAATAAAAACAAATTTGATGAGTTTTCTTGTAAGAATATTTTTGAAGAAAGTTACCCTAAATGGAGGTAAAAGTGTAGCAATCACTATTGAAGATGTTTGGGCTGAAATATTTATACATTTTAATATTCTTTAAAAATAAAAACTAAGGATATCCTTCATTTAATATTTGTCCTGAACTACCAGGCACCTCACCACCTACAGAGAGTGTTTTCTCAGTTAAAAATAGTGTGGTCTTAGAGAAGATTCACTGAAGGTATTAACAAGTTCAAATTTATGAAAAAAACAGCTACTCGGGAGGCTGAGGCAGGAGAATTGCTTGAACCCGGGAGGTGGAAGTTGCAGTGAACCAAGACAGCACCACTGTACTCCAGCCTGGTGACAGAGCAAGACTCCATCTCAAAAAAAAAAAAAAAAAAAAAGTTTAAAAATACAGTTTTCAGACAAATACTCGTGTCACTGTAATAAAAACAGATAGGCTAACAACAATCTTACAATACACAAATACTTCCCAAAAATGACTATTCCACTTATAGTCATTTTCTGATAGTCACATAACCAAGAGTGTTGTTTTATTTGTTTAGCTTTAATGTATATGGAGATATTTATTTTAATTGACTTAAAGATTTTTATTCTTAAAAATAGTATTTGAATAGGAGTATTTTATAGTTTGAGACCAGAAAAGAATTAAATTGCCAATAAAATAAGAAATCTTACCTAGTATCAAACTTTAGTAATTTCAAAACATAAAAGTAATCTTGATACACAGGCAACACCTAATGAAATCTGAGGACAACAATACAACTCCTCGATTTTTCCTTGCCACATTAGGATGTGCTCCAATCCACATCTAATGTATGTAATCACCAAATGATGCTTAGGAAGTATTACTTACAAAGTGGGAGCTATTCTGATCAGAAAGCATCTCCGTTTACTATTCTGATAATTACATAACTGACATTAACACTTTCCAGCAGGATATGCTCCAGAAATCTTTCAATTCTATAGCTGTTTACCATAAGCAACCCAGACAGATCAGATATTTTCTGCTGAAAGTATTCCACAGACAAGGTCTCTCAGTTATCTCTTTTCCCCAATAAATACTGAGTATCTGATTAGCATATTTCCATGTTTCTTTCCTTTCTCTGTGTGTAGATATATAGATATATATCTGTATCTCCAAATCCTCCTTTAGTCATAGATCAGCTGCTAACCTTTTCTTCCCCACAGGTATTAGAATGTTAGAGTATGGGGTGGGTATGGTGGCTCACACCTGTAGTCTCAGCACTTTGGGAGGCCAAAGTAGGTGGATCACTTGAGTCCAGGAGTTTGATATCAGTCTGAGCAACATGATGAAACCCATGTTAGCTGGGCACAGCGGCACATGCCTGTAGTCCCAGCTACTTGGGAGGCTGAGGCAGGAGGTTCATTTGAGCCTGAGATGTGGAGGTTGCAGTGAGCCATGAATGCACCATTGCACTACAGCCTGGGTGACAGAACGACACACTGTCTCAAAAATAATAATAATAATAAAAGAATGTTGGAGTGCTTATACCAAGAAAATAAACCTATTTATAAATCGATATATATTATTTCAAAAACATGTGATTTTAATTATTTTGAACATCACCTTTCACTCTCAAAACTGTCTGGATTTGGATGGGGTGGTAAGGCATGTGATCACCCTAGCTATTACATTTGAATTTATATGACCCACCAGATGTGATTCTGCCAAGTCTGTATGAATGATATTTCATTCCTATGTAATACATCTGCAAATTAAAATAAACACTCAAAGTAGTAGGTGGTGCCTGACCCCTGCTATAGCTGTCAGTTTCCCATTGGTGTGATTAACCAAGACTGGTTTGATTTCTTAGCTTGCTTTTTTACTCATATATACCGTTCTATAAGAAGAACAAGCCTAAAAATTTCTAAAATAAGTATATTATATTTCAAAGTCTTTGCAATTTACAGCAAGCCCTAAAAAATAGGCACCTGCTTGAACAGAAATATTTTTCAAATCTACCAAGGACATAACTACACTGCATTATCCCTGCCATGTAGCAAAAACACATGAAAAAAATTCATCTGTGATTGAAATCTAGTGATTTATTTCCATCAACAGAGTTTCCAAATTATTTCACTGAATAATTCTAAGCTCTTCTCCTTGCTTTGGATAATAATTAATCCATAACCATGATTAGCTATTCATTGTTTAATGAGTAACACATATATAGCACTGTATATGTTTATGGCATCATGCTAATACAGCTTATCTATATTCTCTTTGCCAAAACATCAAGATATATATCAAAATGAAACACAAATTCAAAAAAAGAACCAACCCAAATGTCCATCAATAATAGACTGGACAAAGAAAATGTGACACATATACACCATGGAATACTGTGCAGCCATAAAAAACGATGAGTTCGTGTCCTTTGTAGGGACTTAGATGAATCTGGAAACCATCATTCTCAGCAAACTGACACAAGAACAGAAAACCAAACACCGCATGTTCTAACTCATAGGGGGGTGTTGAACAATGAGAACATGTGGACTCAGGGAGAGGAGCAGCACACACTGGGGGCAGTTGGGGGGCGCTGGGGAGGGACAGTGGGAGGTGGGAAGGGTGGGGGGGGATAACATGGGGAGAAATGCAGGATATAGTATGCACCTATGCAACAACCCTGCATGACCTGCACATGTACCCCAGAACCTAAAGTAAAATAAAAAATAAAAATAAAAAAAGAAATACAAAACCATTTCACCATAGTACCCAACAATATTAACATACAAGCTTTAATGATAGAGAATGAACTGGTCCACAATATGTCAAAGTTTATCTTTGGCATTTCCCTGCTTCTCTTTCTCTTTTCCTCTCTTAGCTCCTGTGACTCTTCTGCCCAACTCCCAGGTATCCAGGGCTCTCATTCTGCCTTTTGGATGACAATAGTGACCCCATTTCAGTGCTCTCAGCTCAGGTTTGCCTTATACTGAAAAATCCTGAGGACTAACTTACTTCTCTTTTCTCTCTTCCTGAGCCCCATCAAAATGTCCATAACTAGAGAAAAGCAATGTAATTAAACAAAGCCACGCTGGACTGTGAATAATTGATTAATAGAGTACTTAGCCCTCCCTGGGATATTTTTCTTTTAAAAGAAGACACTGTCATCTAAGTGACTCTTTAACAGGCAGAATTTCAAACAGTTCAAGAAAGTAAAGAGAAATAGATAGGCTTCATTCATGGAGATACATTTTGATAGAAGGGCCTTTAAGGGTTCCTTAAATTATCCATGTTGGCGGTTACATACTCAGCCTCCATTCCTAACTAGGAGAATAAAGCATTGACTGAAATGTTCTTTTCCAGTTTTATAAGTGAGCAGCAAAGTACTCTCAAAGGAAGGCATTTGACTTTGAAACAGACTTCAGAAGTCAAAGTATGGTTTATTATTCCTTTGGGTGAACTGAGAAATACAAATGCTTCTTTTAATTTATTAGGAGCCAAATTTCTAAGAGTCATCCTTAAACACCAAATATCACTATGACAAAGGGCAAATCCTTTGTTGTCGAAGTGACCCTTTTTAGATTAGTTACATGTTTTTCAACTTTAAACTGGAGGATGGGAATGAGCACCTGAAATATATGATATAGCCCTATATATTCCAAAGATGCAAATAAGAATATACTGGAAAAGAAATTTCATACCAAAGTTCTTCCTTTCATTTTATCCATCCTACCTTCTAGATATCTATTTCACACATACATACACACACACACACACACACGCACACAAATACACACTCCTTTGAAGATAGTAAAAAGCATTATTCCTCAAACAGTATTTACAGATTATTCTCTTAAAATGTAGCTATTATCTAAAATTTTGGAATAACATTCATAATTACAATGCTATCATATAATTATTGTTAATGAAATAGGTTTGATGTGATTAGAACTATTTTTTTGCTTTGATTGACAGTTTTTTTTCTGCCTTTATACCAGGTATAAAATGCAAAGAGAAGGAACTACTTACTCTCTACCTTCAGTTTCACTGACATAAACTGAAACAGATTCCCTGCTCTGGCTAATTATATATTTTGCCCTCCCCTATACCCAGGTGACAGTGTAGACCTCTCTGGTCATGATAAAAGCCTCTAGCATTTTACTCCATTGCAATAGTTTTAAAAATCAACAACTTAGCCCTGGTTATCAGTTAACTACATTAATATCTCAGAGTTATGAGCATCTTTTTGCAGAAATGTCAGGCTATATTTAGTCCTTGGTGAACTTTCTCATTGTATTAAAAATATTACATTTTGTCTTAATTTTCAAAATTCACATGATGGGTCTGGATAAAGGGTAACTACACAAGAAAGGCATTCTTAGTTCTGGCATCTATTGTCCAAACAAAATTTTATCATTTTTTTTCTTTCAGCTCCAAAAGTAAATCCTTCTCAGTTAAGTAAATTTTCTACACCACACCCTTCTGCACTACTAGCTTAAGATCTATCATCTGAAAGAGGCTGTCATTTTCCCACTCAAAGGTACATCTTGAATAGGGTGTTCTAGGGTAATATAAAATATTAAACAATTGTATCTAACTCAGTCTTTTTTTAAAGACATGAACCCACAAGAATGGGAAGAACAGGACAGAAGACAATGGCAATGAAATTTTAAAAGCTGAGAAGCAGGTGGACAAGTAGTAATTGAAGTACTACACCCGAGAAAGCTCAATCTTAAGTGAGCAGCGGGAAAAGCCAAAAATTAGCTAGTTACACAACAGATACCTCCAAATGCTCAGCAACTGGAAGTACCTATTTCTCTAAAACTGGGAATTAAAAATGGGTAGGCAGATAGAAACCTAAAATAAGGAGCTTGAATAAAAGCTACCTGATAAGTAATTAGATACCTATATGTCTTCCCCTACCCCACTTTAGTTAAATTACTAGAATCTTCTCTGAATCTAAGCATCTTTATATTGAGCTAGAACAAACTGATTCATCTCCAAATAAGGAAAACCTTTGAAGAATTCATTTATTGGTTAGTCCTCAATGATATCCTCCTCTCTTTAGAAACATAGAAACCAGCAGGTGCCAAAATTATTATTCCAGAGTCTACAGCATAGAGTGCCACTAATATTTTCTCACAACGTGATAAAGTGGAAAACCTTCTCTGACCCACTTAGAACTCCAAAGTTTCATTACAAACATCCCAATAATTGGACAACTGCAATTCATTATGAGCATGCTGTGATCCAGGGCTCCATGAAAAAGTGTCTGAATTGTAGGAAGCAGGTGATACGAATCTTCTGAATTCTTTTACATTTTTAAAAATAAACAGGAGAGCCTCTGGATATAATTAAAATACAGGAAATCACATGGATCACATGGAGCCTAGGTCCTGAGTTCTTTAATATTCATTGCAATAAAACCTTTTGCACAGTACCTAAACTTCTAAAATACAGAGAATTATGTTTTAAAATTGCAAGACCTTCCAAGAGGAAATACTGAAGTATAAATTTCCATCAAATACCGGTCAAATAATTTCACTCCAAATGATAATTTATGTTGATAGTTCCATATTAAAAATCATGTTGGAATCCTGTAACTTCCTCCCCTTGAAAACATATAATTAGTCATGCTATATTGGAAGCAGCTCTAGAAAATGATCTCTTACCACCAGAATTATTTTCACAGTACATTCTGGAAGAACCACCCAGTCTGTATCATGCTAATTATCTCAAGTATATAGGGTAATTACTTCGAGATGGATAAGGTAATATCTTTATACTTAACCATTTCAAAAAACAGACTGATAATATTGTTAGTATGTTTTTAGAACTTCCATAACAGATTTTTTCATAACAAATGACAAATATCCATCAGTTATCCAAAATAGCTATTCTAAAATCACTATTCACCTCTGTTCCATCTCACTTAGAGACAGTTAAGATTAATTAACAGTTAAGATTAACTTTTCTGAATAATTTCTTTGACCCATCTCTTGGGTCTGTAATTAGCATTTGACCCAATGGGCACACTATGAAGAGTAAAAACACGTATAATGCTGATGATTCTGTACATGACCACTTTGGAATATGAATCATACACCATTGAAACCTAGGATTTTTCTCATGCCACATTCAATCTTCCAATTCAGTATTTAAAGAGATTAAATATGTCTGTGTTCAAGAGCACTCTAAAAATCTATACGTAAAAGTGATTTAGTAATGGTGTTGATTTATAAAAATAAGGCAATAGTAGAGTATACTACTCTTTGAAAATGCATGACTTTAGTTTCTCTTTGTAAGAGACCTCTCAAACAAGTATTGGTCTCTTGATAATAGTCATCACAGCTCAGTACTAACATTAAATGTATTTAATTTGGCAAAATCATTTAACGTTTAAAAGGAAAATTTTAAGTTAGTAAATTTTTAAATTAGTAAACCAACTCACAAAGCTACATGGGGGTATAGCTTATAACTGAAAGTGCATGAGCACACAATGCTACTTAAAATCAGACAGTGACCAAGGGGCCTGAATTGTTGTATACAGAGATTGTGGTATATTAGTAACTTCTACCTTAAAATTTTTCATTCTGAGGTCATTTGCTTTTCTTCCTAGAAGGCACAGGAGAGCTAACTGAAAATATACTCATGGTTTGTAAGACAAAAAACATTGTCAACTATATATCTTATCCTCTCTAAGCAAATATATATATAGACAGACAGACAGACACACACACACACACACACACGTGCACATAATTTTATCAAATCCTAAGAAAATTTCTTTGGATAAATTCCATGAGAACCTTGCAGAAAGTGTAGAAAGCCAATCGATAGTACTTAATTACTTACCTTTTTGCTTTAGTTCCAACAAAACTTCTAGAAACAAATTCACTGCCCCAAAATCATAATCATCTCAGTTGCTTCATAGTATAGAAAACTTGTATTCTTCCTTTATTCTTTTTTTATCTTTATTCAGCTTTACATTGCTTTAAATTTTTAAGACCAATTCCAAATAGGTAATTAATATTTAAACAGATTCCTAAATCTTGCCAATCTGATTGCTTCTTCTCACATATGCCTGTCTTCTCTGGACACCAAAAGAATTCTAGAATTAGAATATTTATTTGTGACGCATTAGGTAATTGGTTATTATCATCATCCTGCCTACGTCAGGGGGAGCTCTCTTTTCCAAACAATATAGGTACAGGCCAAGCTCCTTTGTGAAGAACACCAAATATGACAACAGAAAATAATAAAATGCCTCATAGGAGAAAGACTTTACTTTTAACATGTAAGATTTAAAAGAACCAATAAAAGTTGACTGAAGGATAAGCATTCCTTATTTTTCATCACTTCTTAAAATATTTAACATTATGTAACAGTATAAAACTACAGTTGTCCATGGATGATTAAAACTGCAGTGCTTATCAAACCAAGTATTAGATTCCATCGAAAGACTTGGTCATTCTCAATGTTGTATTCAAATGCAACATTGAATGCAAAACTAACAAATGTTGTACAGTATTAGACCCAGAAAACTGAAATAACTTTGCAGCCATCTCTGTCTGGTTTAAATTTATAAGAGCCAGCATAACTGGGCTTGGTGGTAAATGAACTAAATACCGTGATTAGCATCTGATCTTAATACACACGCTGTGATATCCTCAAAATTGACACTTTGTTACTGGTCACTCTTCTCTCTTGCATCACCACTCTAGGGCAGTGATCCTCAATCAGGAATGATTTCACTCCCCAGAGGACATTTGATAGTGTTTAAAGACATTTGTGGTTGTCACAATGGGGATAGTGTTACTGGCATACAATGGATAAAGGCCAGGGATGATGCTAAACCCCTCACAATGCACAGGACAACCCCTCACAACAAAGAATTATCCAATCCAAAATGACAATACTGTGAAGCCTGAGAAACCCTGCCACTGTGCTATGCTTCGTGTTGTAATAAGGAAGGCAAAAGAACTAGGGCTAACAAATACCTTTTTCAATTATCAGTTTAACCCTGGAATATATTCTACATTTTGGCACTCAATGTCCATATTCATTCATTAAGCCGTCATTCTAATCACATATTTTCATTCAAGAATCTTCTTATGCCATTCCAGTCAATTCTGGGAGACACCTCTGAATAATTAAGTATCATTTTTAATAAAAGCCCTCAGAGTCATATGTCTATTTTGAACAAAAGCTCAAAGAGAAAGTAAATAAAATACATTTTATCAGTCAGTAGTCCTTCAATGTCATCTGTTTAAACCATCTAACTTTTACTTCCTAGATGAAGTTGATTGTTCACTGATAATTTTCCTGTTTCTATTATAGTTCTGACAATTCTCTGAAGCTTCAACCTGATCATAAAGAGAGATGCCCCAAAATGCAAATCAGGTATCGTCACTATACTAAAAACTATATAATGTCACAATAGAAATATCAAAAACCAAAGTTCTCTAATCAGATGTTTTCTATGAAATATGAAATAGCTAAACCAACTCTAAGCTATGCCTCAAATATATATGCTTCCAAGCTATTCAAATATAAAACAAGCACTAACAAATGGGGAACCTTGTCCATTGCAAGGCTAATAAATCAAAATCACCAAGGTAAGTTAACTGCATTTTCAGTGGGTGCAGATTTATCATCAAAGGCATGATAATCATGCAACCACTAGAAAAAGCAATGTGTTTTCCATGACCTTGGTCATAATTCACCAACAACACTGACTTGTAATGTTTCGCTATATCACTCTGGGCACAGTCTAAAAAACTATTTCAGGACTTTGGGTCTTCTGAACATGCGTGTGTTCATCTGGTGGGTTTTTTTTTGACACTACAATTTAGTATGAAAACTATAAACATCTGATACCTAAAGAGTAAGGCAGTGGATAAAAAACTTAAGAAAAGCAGGACTTAAATGTCTTTAAAAGTTTCTGAAAATGCAAAGCTGACTGAAAACCTCAGTCCAAATACAGAAGCCTCCACGTTTTCACCTTTTCAGCAATGACTATAGCTCTTACATCGACAATTTATTTTAGTTGAATTCCGTATACCAGGCTGGTAATAAAGCAAGCAAGAATGTCATCAAGGTTGAAACAAAGTCAGAGAAGTTTCAAGCATTCTGTTCTGTAAGTAGTTTTATTTTGATTTCTACAAGTGGAGAAAGGCTTGACTGTCAAAAGTGTTTCCAAGAAGGGGAAAGTGGTTAAGAGATGCTGATATCTTTCCAGGCTTTTCAGAGATTAATAGAAAATACAGAAAATCACATAAAGAACACAAGATAGGGGAAATACGTTGTTGCAAATAATAGACAAGAAGTCAAGGTATACTTACCTAACTTGCACCTTGGCTCCCAAGTTTAGAATGAGAAAGAAGTGAAATTACATTTTTAATATATTAAAACAGATTTTTTAAATCCTATGACAAAAGGCCAAGTGTCCAGAGATAAAATCTTGAAAAGTTTGACTGTTTAAAGAATTGTATAAAACCAAAAGCCTGAATTAGAATCCTGATTGGAATCCTTTTTGGATCTGTAAATTTGGGCTGGCTATATAATCACTCAGAGCCTCTGGTGTTTGTTCTTATTGTTGTTTATTTGTTTTATCTTTATTATTTGGTTGTATTGGTTTTGGTTTTTAGTTGTGAAGCAGAGATCATAATGTATATAAAGAGCATGAAATATACGTTATGCAAGAAAGTTGATACCATTAATTATTAACTCTCTCTGAAGTAGGTTATGGGGGTGTCTCTGTTAGAAGACAAAAAAGAGAGACAGTGAGCAAGAGCTCCACATTTATTGCTGACCATGGGTTCTGAACACAATCCAGAAAGTGATCACCGTGGAGCTTTTCTGACTGCTGGGTAGGAAATGAATCCATTGAAAGCTCAAGATTCTCATAACAGTAGTAGCTAATATGCTAGACAACAATCTAATTGAGGTGATTCTACCGTTACCTATTTGGATTCTTTATTCTACTGCTGCACAAATCAAAGGTCAAATAAATTAAAGAGTTTTCCCAGGTTAGAGGCATCAAATGGAGGTGTAATAAAGTAAGCTTGAGAGCCAGCAGCAATGGTCATAGAGAGAGTTCTGTCCATAAGGGGTCCTAGATGCAATGAAACACTAGAATCATTCTCATAAAAGACCAAACTATCAAATATTCCTTTATTCTGATTCAAACATACATATTAATGGAGGAGAATAAAAAATTCAGAAGATTAAAAGATAATTTGAAATAAATAGGAAAGACTGAATTACAAAATAAATATAATTGGGACAATAACCCTCCATTTGGGAAAGAAGAAATCCTACCACACACCACAACACACAAAAAATAAACTCCAGAGGAAATAACTTTTATTGTTATTGTTGTTGTCATTGTTAGAAACAGAGTCTTGCTTTGTTGCCCAGGCTCAAGTACAGTGGCACAATTATGGTCACTGCAACCTTGAACTGCTGGGTTCCAGCAGTCCTCCCACTTCATCCTCCTGAGTAGCTATGACTACAGGCACATATCATCACATCTGCCTAATTTTTAAAATTTTTGTACAGATAAGTCTTTCTTTGTTGCCCAGGCTGGTCTCAAACTCCTGGGCTGAAGCAGTCCTCCTACCTCAGACTCCCAAAGCGATGGCATTATATGCATGAGCCACCATACCTGGCCCCAAAATAAAATTTTATGAATAAAATCCAATAGCTTTTTTAAAAAATTAGAGTACTTTAATCTTGAGGCTGTTCTTTCTAAATGACTGAAGAGCCAAAAATCATACAGGAAAATATTAAAAGTCTTGACATGTAAAATTATAACTTCTGTTTCAAAAAATGCAACATAAAGTCAAAAGATATAAAAATTACTGAGAAAAACATTTGCAGCATATCTTTAATATAGAGTACAGATTATCAACTTCAAAAGAAGAACAACGTTTTTAAAAAATCAAAAGACATACAGAGACAATTCATAAAATAAATGCAAGTGTCCAGTAATTAAAAGATGCTTGATCTCACTGATGATCAAAAGATAACAATTAAAACAACATCTAATACTTTTTACCTATCTTTCAAAAATTATTATAATTGTTAATGCCCAGTGCTGGGGAAGATAGGACTCATTTCATTGCTGATGAGGGAGTACTTGGGTACAAGTTATCTGGAAAGGAATCTAGCAATCTACATCAAATTAAAAATATGGCCGGGATGGGCGGGGCAGCGACTCACGCCTGTAATCCCAGCACTTTGGGAGGCAGAGGTGGGCAGATCACGAGGTCAAGAGATTGAGACTATCCTGGCCAACATGGTGAAACCCCGTCTCTACTAAAAATACAAAAATTAGCCGGGTGTGGTGGCACGTGCCTGCAATCCCAGCTACTCAAGAGGCTGAGGCGAAAGAATCACTTGAACCCGGCAGGCAGAAGTTGCAGTGAGCGGAGATTGAGCCACTGCACTCCAGGCTGGCAACAGAGACAGACACCGTCTAAAAAAACATTATATATATATATATATATATATATATATATATATATATATATATATATATATATAAAATGTGTGTGTGTGGCCAGGTGTGGTGGTTCACGCCTGTAATCTCAGCACTTTGGGAGGAGGCCAAGGCTGGCAGATCACAAGGTCAAGAGGTCGAGACCAGCCTGGCCAACATGGTAAAACCCTGTCTCTACTTAAAAACAGAAAAAAAATTAGCAGGTGAGGTGGTGCAGGCCTGTAATCCTAGCTACTCAGGAGGCTGAGGCAGGAGAATTGCTTCAACCTGGGAGGCGGAGACTGCAATGAGCTGAGATCGCCCCACTGCACTCCAGCCTGAGCTAGAGAGAGAGACTTCATCTCAAGAAAACAAAAGGCAGATATATATTATATATATATATATATATATATATATATATATATATAATATATATCTGCCTTTTTTTTTTTTTTCAAACTAGCAATTCTACTGCTAGGGATGTTTCCAAGAAACTAACAAGGATTCAGTACGTTGTGTAGAAAGGCATTAATGGAAAAATTAGTTAAAATGATGACATCTTTCAAACAACATAAATGTCCCTCGGTTTGTGGATCAAATTATGCTATTTCCACACTATGAAATGTCATTCATTTGCTTAGAAAAGTAAATTAATATTTAGAACGCTGTTTTGGGCATAGTGTCGCTTGATTAAAGCAGGCTAAAGGATAATTATTTATAGCATAATACAATTTATGTAATCAAATACATATTTTTAAGTCTGGAAAGATGTAACCAAAGAAAGAAAAGAAAATAGCTTGGAAAAATATAAACCAAGGTTAACACAGTAGTCTATGAATAGTTAAATCATAAATATTATTTTCTTCCTTTTGTTTCAATATTTCCTGATTTTTCTTTAATAAAAATGTTTTGCCTTTGTAATAATTATTCATACTTCTTACAACCAAAGAATTTATATTAAAATATTCATATTTTTAATAGGTTCATAAACATTTATCAAAGAAAACCAATCTGTTTTTACAGAGGGATACTGTTTTTCTCTTTTTGCAGCTATACTAAAATAGACCAGTCTTCCTAGTATTATTTTTTTTCACATTTAAGAGAATTGATTTGTTGCTTCTAAAATCTAAAATCAAGTGGTATAGCTAACACTTGATCTAGCCCTTATATTTTAGGCTTTCCAAAGTAAAATTATAATTGTCTTCTGGTCAATTTATTTTTAAACTAAAATGGATGATGTAATATTAGTATCCAACACATGCTGTTGATTGGCTGACTCATCTTCTAGCAATGTGTAGAAAAATGTCATGGTGCCTACCAACAAACTAAATACAATGACAGATTCGTTATTTAGAGGGTGAATCATAGTTACAGAAAAAAAAATAAACAAGGGAAAATAAAGGATCCTGAAATTAATCACATCAAGAATTCTGTGTAAATGTGGAAGACAGGTTCTTCTATTCATAGATGATAGCTACTTCTGGAATTTTTAAAGTCTCCAATCATGTTCTGAGAGAATTAAATTTCAAAACAAGTTCGTTATTTTAGTCTCCACACTCATTGAGTCTTTCTCCAGAGAAGCTGCCAACCCCAGCACCAGCTGGCCTCTTGGGAACAAGACTAAGCTAACAGCAGATACTTCTTTTTGAACTGTTGATATTTAAAAAATAGATTTAAACTAATCTAAATCTATAAATTTGGAAACAAAGGTTACCTCCAAGGGGATTTGAATTCTATGATCAAAATTTAAAACATTTCCATTTTCTACCCCAGACCAGAGTGCAGTGGCATGATCTCAGCTCACTGCAACCTCCACCTCCCAGGTTCAAGCAATTCTCCTGCCTCAGCCTCCCCAGTAGCTGGGACTGCAGGTGGGCACTACCACACCCAGCTAATTGTGCTTACCTCTTTTAAGTTCTCTGGTTTTTCTTAAATATTGGTTGTAAATAAGTGCCTATCGATTACCCTGCTCTCTTTTGCCTGGCTGTTTCCTGTGTTGTCAAAGCGGTCCTTGGAAGCATTAGCAAAGCCTGAATAAAAGTAGGCATAGCAGCATAACTTGTGTTATACAAGCCTCATTTCCTTACCTCCTTTCCTGGACCCCATCCACAATATTAATGAAATTTAAAGAGATTCAAGTTAATAGGAAGAAAAAAGTAAAGGCACATGATTGCTAGATTGCTAGCGAAAGTATAAATTGGTCCAACCGCTCTGCGGGGCAATATAAAGCAATGCTTTTTAAAATCTTCATGCCCTTATACCCAGTAATTCCACATAACTATTTATAGTCAAGTAAGTCCAGCACAGCATTATTTGATTCACAATAGATTCATTCACTTGCCAGCTTTTTTTTTTTTTTAACTTTAATCAGATAGTACTCTAATCCAGAATACATTCAGGCATCCAGAAACATTAGAGCCACAGTAGACATGAGCAATTGTTTTGCCCAATTATCTCCAGTGATTTTCAAACAGGGTCCTAAAGATTATTTTTAAATGTTGGAGAGTATTTGATGATCCTAGTGGGTGGGCCAGGGATGCCACATGCCTGCAATTCCCGAATTATGTCCATATAACAAAGAATTTCCCTGCCAAAAGTACCAGCAGTAGAACTGGTGTTCTACACAGATCCTCTCAAGGCCACCCATTCCCAGGTTCTGGAAATATTGTTCACTTCTGGATCATAGCTATGTCTTTCATCAGGCATTGCTACAGAGAACTGCCTTACCCAAGGTTATTACTCCCCCTCCCAGGTGGTACCTATGGGTCATATCTGGCTGATACAGGAAACAATAGCTGACTCCTTTGCTTCAACTTGGGACAATTCCACAGGGCCTTTCTATTCCTATAGCTCCTTGTAGTATTGACTGAGGGCCTCAGTTGCTACCCTATTGC
This sequence comes from Alouatta palliata, assembly GCA_004027835.1. Classification (NCBI taxonomy): domain Eukaryota; kingdom Metazoa; phylum Chordata; class Mammalia; order Primates; family Atelidae; genus Alouatta; species Alouatta palliata. The sequence continues at coordinate 34,698 of PVKV010014435.1, read as the reverse complement.
AGGTTAGCTTCTCCCTCTGCCCAATCCTGCCTTCCCAACTTCATTATAATATTATCTTTTATGAACCCACACCAGTAAAACTTCTGCATTCAACTCTCCCTCTCAGCCTGTTTCCATGGAACCCAATTTATGACAATCCTCACTGAAATACACTGCTTTAGTCCATCCCCTTATAGTCCAGATGTGACAAGAAGGCATTAGAGAGAGTAAAGATCATGTCTAAAGTACAGAGGCAGCTGGTTAAGCACTCATTGCAAATACTACCCATCAGAAACTGCAAGAAGCTTAATAGGGAGAGAACCAAGAAAGAAAGAAAAAAATGTTAAAATATTTATTGTGGGAAATTACAAGTATCTAAAGAGAAGAAAGCAGAATGAGAATGACAAAAAGCATTAAGACATGACTGTATGGAGAAACGCTACATAATGATAAAACTTGAGAAGCAATATTACTACTTCATGACAATAAGATAAATCAAAAGAAGACTGCCCAAATATCTCAGTTTGGGGAAGACTATTTACTGGATTCTCTAACTGCTATCAGTCTGCCTAAACTATTCATAATTAGTGTTCATTGTGGTGATGAAGTCAAAAGATAATAATTAGAAATTTTCTTCTTAAAAGCCAACAGTTGGTAGGACATAGAGACCATGCACTGAAGTGAGAGTGAATAAGCATGAAAGTAAAACAAATCTCTTTATCTACAACCATTATTACTCTGTCCTCAGAAAAGGCAGCTAGTTCTAAATACCCATTGTCCACTAAAGTCTTTCTTATCCCCAGTATTCTCTTCCTTGTCATTTGTCAATCTTGGAAGACATGTCTCTTCCACAGCCCACTATTCCACTCTTATTTTAACACAGTTCTTAAACACATTATGATATTTTCACCCTGCAACTTTTATACTTACAATACCTCTGTTTGTACTTTTATACTTACAACACCTCTGTTCTGTACCAAGTGCAGAAATTTCCTCTATTATTTTCAAGAATAGTGTAGAAAGAACTGCAATACTGCTGAGAGTTCCAACTGTGGCCTAACAACCACCTCTCCAAAAAAGAAAAAAAATGCAGGTTTTGAAAAAAATTTTAATGTAACTCCACACTCAAAATGCAGAACTAAGTTGTAAAATTAGTAAGACTTTTTATTTTTACATAAAAAGAAAACTGCCTTTATCACAGTGGCTTTCTCAATTTTCTCAGAATCAAAATTAGTATTTTAGAAACAGGAAATGAAGTACACCAAATGAATGCAAATATTATGCAAAGCTAATATGGCCAAGGTAATTTTCCCCAAACCCTTACTTGAAAGGAATTTGATACCTTATTGTGAAAATTCACAGAAGTCCTTGGAGTTTAACTAAGCATCTCAAAATATTGTGTCAAATACATAACATTTATTTTTAAATAATTTAAATAGTACTTTTACCCTATACATGCCCAAAAAAATCCTGAAAAAATATTTTTCTAACTTACAATTAAAATGTCCTGCTTTTGAAAGTCTAAGAGGTAACATGGATAAAATACTAGGTTCGTGTTTATGCATTCATGATCTGAAAAGAATCTTGTCCAACAGTTTCAGGGAAAAGTACTAAGTGGAATTTACTGTTAATAATTTTCTCATTGATTGTCATCTACCTGAAGTACAGTAGGAGTCAAACTTTAGGATTTAACTCTTTAAAAGTTGAACAATGACAGGAGTTATCATTGCCATAACCCATTCAGTTATGTAAACTATGATTTTACATCAAAGAGCACGATGGTATTATTTTAGTCATCCTCTGATTCATTGGCCTCACTCTATTCATATTGCATAGAACAATCATATGTTTAATTAAATTTAGAAAAAATAAGCATTCCACATTTTGGGGTAGCAATATGGACCTCCTCCTGTGTTAAACATGTCCCAGTTCATGACTAAGTTGACAACTCAAAGGCTAAACTAGAAAAGTCAGGACAGCTTGACTTTGTTGGGTTCCCAACTGTACAGCTTGCAATCTTTCTATTTCACCGAGGTAGCAGGGCACCTCAACAGGGACAGATTGTTCCATCAGTGGAACAAAACTCGAACCAGCAACAGCTTTCTCTAAAACTGAGACTGTTTTCCAAATGTGCATGCTCTAGTTAGGGCTAAGGTTACTTATTTAAAGGCTAATAGAAGTTAATATGGTCATTAGCCTTCTAAGTTGACTGTCTCTTTTCTCTCTTGCCTACATCTGGTCATAGGCCTAGATCTTTTCCTGGCTGTTAGGTCCTGAACCAAATATCCCTTTGTATGAAATTGTGATTGATCCCTCTGTTTAGCTTGGCATCATTCCACAAACATTCACACATTTAGAAAACAGTATTGCCTCCGTTTCTTTATAATTATGATTTAGTTCTGTTTCTCTTAGGTCACTTCTAAGATCAGTTCTATGGTCAAGGTAGCAAAAGACTAGAAAGCCTTGGACAGTAGAAATAACTTTCTGGTAGTCTTTTTTTAAATCTGTTCAATTTATATCCCTAGCTTTCCATTGTCTTTGTGATTAAATTAAAACTACTTAATTTGGCTTACAAGTCCTGTACCATCTGCCTTCTGTTTACTCTTCCAAGGCCCCATTTCCCCCTTGAACTCTAGCCTGAGCTTCAGTAAACTTCTTCCCATTCTGCAAGGAACCAAACTCTTTGTTGCACTGGAGCCCACACACATCCCTCTCTCTACCTGAACACTCTTGCTGGAAGTACTATGATCCCTTTGGCCTGCCTACCTCTCATTCTTATCTCTCTCTCTCTGTCTCTGATTCTAATACACACACACACACACACACGGGATTTGTTAATGTCTGATAGAATTAGTGTTGCCATCAAAAGACTCATCTGTCTCAAAACATTTCTCTGGGATATTCTTGTGAAGATGCAAATATACATTTTAAGAGCTGGACACAGAATTACTTGCATGTAATAAACCTGGTGAAGGTAACAATACATTTTTTGTGTGTGAATATGGCAGGCAGAGAAAAGAGCCTCACGGTGAGAAATGTCCAAGGACAGTAGTAGGCATAGACGTAAACCTGGTTGGGGTGCCCACTTACAGGCCATGATCGTCTCTGTATCAGTGCCACCAAACAAGGGACCAGCAAGCTTTTTATGTAAACTCTTTGCTTCAGGACCATGGGAAGATAGGAGCTTACACTGGGAATCAACACACTGCTTCCTTCATTGAGAAAGTCTTACTGCAAAAGGAATTAATAATTAGCTGAATTTAAACAGGGTGTTTAGAGACTTTTAGTGGCACTCATCTATAGCACAATCTGAAAGCCCTAGGGGGAAAAAAAGAAATTAATAGGACCTTAAAAGCAAAAGCAAGTTCACTAAATAAAAAATTTGTATCTGTCATTTCTATGTATGGTAAGACCTTAAATTATATCCATAACTCCATTCATTGTTTTCTCTTACCTATGCTACTAACTGGGTAAATAAGGGAAAGTCTCTTAATTCGGTAAACAGGTAGGACATGAACATCATTTTTCAATAAAGAGGTTGCACTAAATCAGTGTTTCTCAACTGAGGGTGATTTTGCCCCCCAGGAAACATTTGGCAACATCTGGAGAATTTTTTCATTGTTACAGCTAGAAAAGAAAATGCTACTGGTATCTAGTAGGTAGATGCTAGGGGTACTACTAAACATTCCGCAATGCACAGGACTGTCTCCTCCTACCTCTGCTACTTCCCAACAAAGAATTATCCATTTCAAATTATCATAGTGCTGAGGTTCAAAAATTCTTCATCAAATAACCAGAATTGTATTTATTTTAGTGATCTGATGAAAAGTGGTCAAAAATGACTTCTTTAATGTGAATTTCTGCAGTGAAATATATGTAGGCTATAAAGAAAATAGAGTAATATAATTTCAGTATAAATTCAAAAATTGAATTGGTTATAATGCTCAGCAAACTTCCTTAGTGTAGGTGATGTAGTCTAATGGAATAAAAGTTAACAAGAGGGAAAATGCCAGAAATTTCTGCCTGAAATAACTTCTTTTTCTCTATCAGCTATTTGTTTAATCCAGTTGTACAAAAAGCAGAAAAATATTCAAGAAACCTAGATTCAGTCAGCTTCTCTGTCCTGTTTCATTGCAGAGCCTTAAGCAGGACTCTATTATATATTATTGGCTTTAGTTTTTGTTTGTTTTCACTGGAAAACAGAGATATTACTTGAAGGGTACAACCAAGAATGTTTGACACAAAAACAGGATGGTTTATTGCATTCATTGAGGCCTCTGGATAAAATTTATGCTTTTTTAAAAAAATAATATCATTAATTCAGTTTTATAATGACATCTATATGAGTACAAATTCTTAAATCCAAACAAAATGGCTATTCCTTTTAGATACACTTCATATTGTATGACTAAATTTCTTTTTTATTAAAACACTAATCAAAAGCAATATATCCTCTTGCATTTAAAAATTATATCCTGATGATTTCTAATGCTCATTTGCTTAATGATATCATTGTGCCTGTAAAATTCACCAGAAGTTAAATTTGGGGCCACTGTCCTTTGATGAAATAAAAGACCAAAGATTCTCACAGACTGTTGGTCATGCCCCTGGAATTATACCCTTCTAGTCAATCTGTTCCAGCTTTCTCAGCTGGCACGTGCATACTTGAAAAGAATAAAAGGAAAACGTTCTCATTCCTAGGATGGTCTTTTGTCTTCGTTACTCTTGTGCAGACAGAAGTGATCTTGCCTCTGCATCTTGTATGATAGTCTTGTCAAGTAGTTCCAAAAGTACTTACCTCTCGAATTCTTGGATATTGCTCTTAAGAATTCTTCAAAGTCATTAGACCTCTTATGTTCTTAGCCATAAACAGATGGTATTATAATCCACGTGTCCTATATAAATATTAATGACTACATGCTAAGCATTAGATGCAAAATGGGCAATCAGGATTTTTATTTAAATTTAAAGACTCAGAACAGAAATGTCAAGACAGAAACTGCAGACTCAAAACAACTGCAGATTCAGAAAGGAATATGGATAACTAGAATGGCAACACAAATTTCCTAGTGTATAAGAATGAATAATGAAATAAAAATAAAAATACTGGAAGAGTTAAAACACAAGTAACTTTGTTTTGACCAATTAGGAGAATGTAGTATTTAAAAGCAAATTCCCTGAAATTCCAGCCCTACTTATGAGACACAGGCATACCTCTAAGATATTGTGGGTTTGGTTCCAGGCTACCACAATAAAGCAAATGTTGCAATAAAGGGAGTCACTTGAACCTTTTGGTTTCTCATAAGTTATATTTACACTATACTATAGTCTACTAGTGTGCAATAACGTGTTTAAAAATGTACATATCCTAATTTTAAAATACTTTATTGCTAAAAGATGCTAACAATCGTCTCAGCCTTCAGTGAGTCGCAATCATTTTGCTGGTGGAGGATCTAGCCTCAGTGTTGATGGCAGCAAACTGATCTGGGTAGTGGTTGTCAAAGGGTGGGGTGGCTGCAGCAATTTCTTAAAATAAGGAAACAACAAAGTTTTTTCTGAGCAGTGGATCTCAACAGTAGGCTTATTCAGTAAACCATGCTATAAACAGATGTGCTGTCAATCCAGGCTATGTTGTTCCATTTACAGAGCACAGGCAGAGTAGATTTGCCATTATTCTTAAGGGCCCTAGAATTTTAAATGAGCACTGGCTTCAACTTGAAATCACCAGCTGCATTTACCCCTAACAAGAGTCAGCCTGTCCTTTGAAGCTTTGAAGCCAGAAATTGACTACTTCTTTCTAGCGAGGAGAATCCTAGATAGCGTCTTCTTCTATTAGAAAGCTGTTTCATCTACACTGAGTCTACACTGACTAAGTCTACACTGACTTAGTGTGGCCACCTTCATTAGTGATCTTAGCTAGATCTTCCGGATAACTTGGCTGTAGCTTCTCCACAAGCACTTGCTGCTTCGCCTTACATTTTTGTGTTATGAAGATGTCTCCTTTCCTTAAATCTCATGAAACAACCTGTGCTACCTTCCAACTTTTTTTCTTCAGCTTTTTCACCTCTCTTAGCCCTCATAGAATTGAAGAGAGTTAGGACCTTGCTCTAGATAGGACTTTGGGCCTAAGAGAATGCTGTGGCTGGTTTGATCTTCTATCCAGACTACTCAAACTTTCTACATATCAGCAATAAGGCTGTTTTGCTTTCTTATCATTTACTTGTTCACTGGAGTAGCATTTTCAATTTCCTTCAAGAACTTTTCCTTTGCATTCACAGTTTGACTGTTTGGTGCAAGAAACCTAGCTTTTGGCCTGTCTCAGCTTTTCACATGCCTTCCTCACTAAGCTTAATCATTTATAGCCCTTGATTTAACAGAGTTGTAACTCTTCCTTTCACTTGAACATTAAGAGGCCATTATAAAGTTATTAATTGACCTAATGTCAATATTGTTGTGTTGCAGTAAATACAGAGGCCCAAGCAGAGGGAGAGAGACAGGGAATAGCTGGTCAGTGGGGCAGTCAGAACACACACAACATTTATCAAGTTTGCTGTATTATAAGGATGCAGTTCATGGTACCTAAAAACAACTACAATAGTAACATCAAAGATCACTGATCACAGATCCCCATTACAGATATAATAATAATGATACAAAGCTTGAAATATTGTGAGAATTACCAAAACATGACACAGAGACACAAAATGAGCACCCACTGATGGAAAAATTGTGTTAATAGACCTTCTCAATGCAGGGTTGCTACAGACCTTCAATTTATAAAAAACACAGTATCTGCAAAGTGTAATCAAGTGAAGCACGATTGACGTATGTCTCTGAGTTAACTTAGTTTCTGTATATTTCCTTGCCTGTAAAACAGGGTTTTCAAAGTACTTGCCTCATGTAGTAACAAATGAGTCCATATATGTAATGTACATGTGCAGTGCCTGACAGAACACCCACTTTACATTATTATCCAGAAAAATTATCTATTAATAGAAATTAGAGTCTAGACCAGGGGTTGGCAAAATACAGCCAGGCCCACAACCCAGATTTAGTGGACCACTGTTTTTGTAAACAGTTGTCTTGGAAACTAGCCATGCCTCATTCATTTACATATTGCCTATGGCTGCTTTCACCCTATGATATGGTCTGGCTCTGTGCCCCCACACAAATCTCATCTTGACTTGTAATCCAAATTGTAATCCTCAAATGTTGGGGGAGGGTCCCCATGGCAGGTGATTGGATCATGGAGGTGGTTCCCCTATGCTGTTCTCAACATAGTGAGTTCTCACAAGATCTGATGGTTTTGTAAGGGGTTCTTCCCTCTTTGCTCTGCACTTCTCTCTCCTGCCACCTGGTGAAGAAGGTGCCCTTCCACTATGATTGTAAGTTTTCTGAGGCCTCCCCAGCCATGAGGAACTGTGAGTTAATTAAACCTTTCCTTTATAAATTACCCAATTTCCAGCAGTTCTTTATAGCAGTGTGAGAATGGACTAATACACCCTACAACAGCACAGTTAAGTCCTTGCAACAGAAACCATATGGCCTGTAAAGTCTAAAATACTTACTACCTACACCTTCACTGTTTCTAGGGATCTGTCGCCCTGAATAAACATGCTAACAATTATCAAGAAGCAGAGCACAAGTCTCCTCTGCTTATACATGAACAAAGATTTCTGGGAGTTCTTTACCAGAAAGGTTTTAATCCAAAATGACATGGAAGGAATTGGTGAGGGAGAAAGAAAAAGCACATCCTCAAAGGATGAAGAAAAAAATATTCTTCAAATGTTTGGTTCTTACAGTTGAAAGCCACTGTCACGGCTGCTATCTCTTCTAGGAATTTAATAGAGAATGATTTGAAAAGGATTCTTGAGAGAGAGAGTTGTGGTTAAGAGAATAAACCCTGGGGTTAGGTCTCTTGGATTCAATCCTGGCACTGCCCTTAGCTATCTGTGTGATCTTGGCAAATTAATTTCTCTGAACGTCAGTTTTCCAATCCATGAAATGGATCCAAATAATAGTATCTATCTTATGGGAGAGAAAGGATTAAATAATTTACTAAAACCATCTCCTACTTAATACCAGTAATCTGTTCCTGAAAACTGAATCTGTATGCACAAATGCTCACTGGCCTACATTATTCTAAATTAGAAAAATCCACAATCAGCTTCCTAAATAGAAACTGAAGCAGTGACACTGTGCCTATTTCTAACTAACAAAGAATCGTTTGGGGATTAAAATGTCCAGAATAAACTCTTTCTGATCACTAAACATCATTAATATGTTTGTTTAAAAACTTTCTATGAAGTAACATCTTTTCCACTTAATTGTTTTTCTCAGTTGCTTTGCCATTTCACTATCGTCTCTCTATTTTCTTTAACATATTCTTGTCATGCAGTTTTAAGCAAAACAGGCCTGAATACAAAGGCATTGTAACAAGAAACCATTCCGGACTGGCGCACAAATGACAGAGACGGGGGACACACTGCTACGAGGCAGTGACGCCCCAACTGGCGCCAGCAGCATTCACAATGCCCAAGATTATGGCTTTTCAAAAAGTCTACACGGTATCTGATCTTCTGAAATAATTCCATACTTTTCATTGCACATCCTTTTGTTTTTAAATGTTGTATTGAGTTTGGGAAATATAAATACACATTTCCCCCCACATAAGCATTGCCTGAGAGGTATGTACAACCTATGAAGTATTAAAACCAAAAAACCAGTCCCCAGGTTGCACCCCAACCTTTGCCCAAACCCCTCCTGCGGCCGGGCAGGCAGCTCACCTGTGCCTCTGCCTCAGTCAGGCCCCGCGCCCGAAGCACCTCCTGTCTCAGCGCCAGGCACCTCCACGCGCCTCATCCCGGCCCCGCCCCCGCCCCGCCCCGCCCGTCACGTGACTCCTCCCCCACCACCTTCCCGCCCACTGCAGACTCCTCAGCTGCTGGGGCCACTTCCTCGTGGTGGCCGCTACCCAGAGCCCTCTGCCGAGGACACCTGCAGGCTCGGGCCAGTGCCCTCAGGGTACGAAAGAGTGTTTCTCACGGGCAAAGACGTCTTCCGGTGCCTTCGAAGGGAGTCACGGCTACAGAGACAAAGGATGGCCCACAGAGCCCCAGACGGAGCTGTCGTTCACGGGCAGAGATCTTCAGCAACTTCCGAAGTGGACTGGTTAGCTCCGTCTTTGTAGGCCTGTGGCCTCTTACTGTGGTGGCCCAGGACTACCAGAAAATGGACACGAGGAATCCAGGTAGGTCACCTCAGCCTCGGGGCCCCACCGCTGGCTTCCCGGTTTTGGCTTCACATTGGAGGGCAGCTGCCCCTCTCTGAACTCCCATGGGTACGACAGGAATTGCTGCCTGCTCGGGGGCATGCAGGGCTTAGGGCTGGGATGTGCTAAGAGCCCCTAAATGCCAGGTGCCCACTTGGAGAGGGAGAAAATAGGAAAGGCTGAAAATTTACCTCGCATTCTTGTTGCTGCAAGGGTTACTTACCTTTTGTCATTTTTTTTAAAGCATTCCCAAATAGGAAAAGTGATGTAAAACAAAACTTTCTTTTTATTCACAAAGAACTTCCATTCGGGAAATATTTATGGTACCGAAAATTTTAATTTAGCACAAAATGACTTTGACTATTACTATAAAAATAAATGCTCATCCAAAGATTCTGAGATTTTCGTGGTTCACAGCACTCTGGGTGTCCAAGTAATCTTTTCACAGCACCTCTAGGCCCAAAGAAATACCTAACCAGGCCAGGTGCGGTGGCTCACCCCCGTAATCCCAGCACTTTGGAAGGCAGAAGCGGGCAGATCACGAGGTCAATAGATCGAGACCGTCCTGGCCAACAGTGAAACCCCATCTCTACCAAACATACAAAAATTACCTGGGTGTGGTGACGCACACCTGCAGTCCCAGCTGCTCAGGAGGGTGAGGCAGGAGAATCGCTTGAACCCGGGAGACAGAGGTTGCAGTGAGCGGAGATCACACCAGGGTACTCCAGCCTGGCAATAGAGCGAGATTCTGTCTCAAAAAGAAAAGAAAAGAAATACCTAACCATGCAATGTATCAAATAGTTAGATCTAAACAACCGAATACATATTTTTATACTAAGAACCTAGTAGCCTTTGAAAAAATAAATTAGAGAAAATATTTTTATCTCATTCTCAACAATTACTCATAAGATGTATGTATGTGCCTTTAGGACACACAAAATTCTCAAATCTTGGCGTCAGGCTCTATACCACCCTCATTTCCTGTCCCACACTGGTTTTTATGTGGTGGTCATTTTTTTTCTCAAAGCAGCCACCAAAAAACCAACTTTGCAAAGATATGGCATCACTGAAAGGAATGTAGCATTATCTAATATTCAAATTGTGAACTACCTCATGCTAATAATCTAAGTACCTGACAGATGTGAAGTATTGCCATCTTTTCTTAAATATTTGAAATATCATACTATGACCTTGTGAGTTCATTCCAGTGACTCAGTGTCTCAGCACACAGTTTGAGAACCTTGGGTTTAAACTATATGCAATGAAATATAGCTTCCTGAGGTCAGGAGTTTGAGACCAGCCTGGCTAACATAGAAAAACCCCATCTCTACTAAAAATACAGAAATTAGCTGGACATAGTGGCACACACCTGTAATCTCAGCTACTCAGGAGTCTGAGGCAGGAAAATCGCTTGAACCCAGGAAGCAGAGGTTGCAATGAGCTGAGACTATGCCACTGCACTCCAGCCTGGGCAACAGAGTGAGACTTTGTCTCAAAAAAAAAAAGAAAGAAAGAAAGAAAGAAAGAAAAAAGGAAATATAACCTGAAACTGTGAATTAATTTATGGAACAGGAGTGTGTGTGTGCCTGAGAGTGTTGCAGTGACATATACGTTTACATCTTTTGGGTTCCATGTTGATTATGGGCATAATTCTTACACCCTCTCACTAAGCTGATGCTTTCAGAATAAAAGGTCCATCACTCAACTGCAATACACCCTGATCATAAAACATTGTTTCTCCATATCATCTGTAAACACAACATCTTTTTTCTCCTCCAGGCAGGCACATTTTTCTACATCCAGGGGTCATTATTTAACTCTTTCATTTACTTGAGGAGAAGAATATCAAGGAAAGATATTATTAATTACTAGATACAGTATTACTTCTTGCACATCAAGGAAAGATTATGTGGGATTGTTTTGACATTTGTGCCAGTCAATCCAAATTATTAAATTAAAACAAGTTATGACGTCAAAGCTGATTTCAGAATTGTTACAGATTTTGTAGAGAATCATGAAAGTAGAATAAATACATTTATCAGTTCAGAATTACATGCATTCCTAATTCATGTCCAATTAAATGAATTTGAAAGTCCTGGGCATAAAAAGGAAAGATCATGTTTATTCTAAGTTATAGTTCAGACAATAATTTGCAATAGGTCCTTCACATTGTGATCACTCACATACTCAAAAATAATACATTAATTCTTTTGCACAACACCAAGTGTGTTTAAATTCAACATATATACTTTATGAATGGATTATTTGTAGCAAATACAAAGCTAACTCAGAAGTAATTCAAAGAGAGTCTAAGTTTCTTCTGAGTTGATCCAAACAATCACAACTGCATGTTAATGAATAAGACTTTACACGACTGTGCTAAAAGGCTTATATTTTTCTTACAGCTTCAAATTATCTTTTGGAGGATTTATTGAAGTAACAAATAGATTTTATATTTATAATTTCACATAAACAGGATTTTTTTCTTATTTACTCGCCAATATTACTCTAGCTCACTGGTACTAATTATTTGAACAAGTAAATACAGGCATACCTCCAGGGATATTACAGGTTCAGCTCTATACTATCACAATAAAGCAAATATCACAATAAAATGCGTCACACAAATTTTGTGGTTTCCCAGTGAATATAAAAGTTATGTTATACTATACTATTATATTAATGCTAGCTGGGCGCGGTGGCTCACGCCTGTAATCCAAGCACTTTGGAGGCCAAGGCGGGCGGATCACCTGAGGTCAGGAGTTCAAGACCAGCCTGACCAACATGGTGAAACCCCATCTTAAAAAAAAAAAAAAAAAAAAAAAAAAAAAAAAAAAAAAAAAAACTATTATATTAATGTTATATCATACTGCAGTAATTGTGCAATAGCATTATGTCTAAAAACAAGGAACACACCTCAATTTTAAAATACTTTATTGCTAAAAGATGGTAACAATCATCTCAGACTTCAGTGAGTTATAATCATTTTGTTGGAGGATCTTGCCTCAGTGTTTATGGCTGCTGACTGATCTGGGGAGCGGTTGCTAAAGATTGGGGTGGGTGTGGCAATTTTTTTAAATGAGGCAACAATGAAGTTTGCCCCATCAATGGACTTTTCCTTTCACAAAAGATTTCTCTGGGGCTTGTGATACTGTTTAGTAGAATTATCCCACAGTAGAACTTATTTCACAATTAGAGTCAGTCCTCTCAAAACTGCCACTGCTTTATCAACTAAGTTTATGTAATATTCTAAATCGTTTATTGTCATCTCATCAATGTTCATAGCATCTTCACCAGGAGTAGATTCGATCTTGAGAAACCACTTTCTTAGCACATGCAAAAGAAGCAACACCTCATCCATTCAAGTTTTTTCCTAGCATAGCAGCAATTCAGTCAGGGTTCACTTTTAATTCTGGTTCTCTTACTATTTCCACCCCATCTGCAGTGACTTTGTCCACTGAAACACTGAAACCCCTCCAAGTCATCCATGAAGGTTAAAATCATCATCTTCTGCTCTCCTGTTACTGTTGATATTTTTACCCCCTCCCATGAATAATGAATGTTTGTAATTGCATATAGAGTAGTGAATCCCCTCCAGAAGGCTTTCAATTTACTGTGTCCATATACATCAGAGGAATTGCTATCTATGGCAGCTATAGTCTTATGAAATGTATTTCTTAAATAATAAGACTTGAAAGTCAAAAAGAGTCCTTGATCCATGGGCTGCAGAATGAATGTTGTGTTAAAAGACATGAAAACAACATGACTTTCCTAGTGTACCTCCACCAGAGCGCTGAGTGACTAGGTGCATTGTCAATGGGCAGTAGTATTTTGAAAGGAATCTTTTTCTTAGCAGTGGGGCTTAATGGTGGACTTAAAATACTTAGTAAACCATACTATAAACAGTTGTGCTGTCAGTCCAGGCTTTGTTGTACCATTGAGAGCACAAGCAGAGTAGATTTCCCATTATTCTTAAGGGCCCTAGAATTTTAAGAATGGTAAATGAATATTCACTTTAACTTGAAGTCACCAGGTGCATTAACTTCTAACAGGAGAGTCAGCCTGTCCTTCAAAGTTTGAAGCCAAACAATTGACATCTCTTCTTGAACTAGGAAAGTCCTAGATGACATATTCTTTTAGTGCTATTTTATATACATTGAAAATTTGTTGTTTAATGTAGCCACTTTTATCAATTATTTTGGCTAGATCTTCTGGATAACTTCCTGCAGCTTCTCCATCAGCACCTCCTGCTTCACCTTGCACTGTTCTGTCATGAAGATGTCTTCTTTCCTTAAACCTCATGTTCCAAACTCTGCTAGCTTCCAGCTTTTTTTCTTCAGCTTTATCACCTCTCTCAGCTCTTGTAGAATTTAAGAGAGTTGGGACCTTGCTCTGTATTAGGCTTTGGCCTATGAGTATGTTAGCAACTGTTCCAATCTTCTATCCAGACCACTCAAACTTTCTCCATATCAGCAATCAGGCTATAGTGCTTTCTTATTATTCATGTGTTCACTGAGTAGCACTTCTAATTTCCTTCAAGAACTTTTCCTGTACATTCACAGCTTGGTTGTTTGGTATAAGAGGCCTAGCTTTTGGACTATCTCGACTTTTAACATACTCTCCTCACTAAGCTGAATCCTTTCTAGTTTTAGATTTAAAGTTAGATATGTGACTCTTTCTTTCACTAGAGCACTTGGAGGCAGTTATAGGGTTATTAATTGGCTTAATTTCAATATTATTGTGTTTCAGGGGATAGAGAGGCCCAAGGAGACATAGAGAGACAGATGAATGGCTAGTTAGTTGAACAGTCAGAACACACATGTTTAGCCATTAAGTTCACTCTCTTATATTGGTGCAGTTTATGGTGCCCCAAACAATTAATATAGTAATATCAAAGATAATCGATCACAGATCACCATGCAAGTATAATAATAATAATAATGAAGTTTGAAACATTATGAGAATTACCAAAATGTAATATGGAGACATAATTACCAAAATGTGATACAGAGACAAAAATTTAGCCCATGTTGGAAAAATTGTGCCAATAGACTTGCTGCACACAGAGCTGCCACAAACCTTCAATTTGTGAAAAAAACATTATCTGGAAAGCAGAATAAAATGAAACACAATAAAACAATATGTTCATATAATCCAATTATGTATTAATCATTTTTCTGTTTAGAAAAATATGGCAAGATTTTATTCATCCTATTGTATGTAGTTATGAAATTGACCATCAATATAATCTATATTTGTAAGCATTTTATAGACGATAAACCAAACAACTTTTCTAATATGAGTCTCTTCACTGTAACCTTCTTTAAACCCTTTCAGATTTTGTTCTGGGCCCTAATTTTTGCCTCCATAGCTGCCTGTATGTTGAGCTTTCTGTCTCACACTGGTCAGGAACAAAAAGCCCCTCAGAGAGTCTATACTATTAAAGAATGGAAACAGATATACAGCTCAATATATTTTATTTCTAACATTCAAAATCAGAACTACAAAATGAAATTGGAAGATTCTACAAGAACATTCTTTCTTAAATAAAATGAAATATATAAGTATAGAGATACATACACACACACAGACACACACACACACACACACACACACACACACACAGAATTAGCTAAAAGAAAAAAAGAGATGTTCTGCCTGAAAAATGCTTACCAAGGAGACTTTCTGCAAGGTATACCCAAATATGTAAAGTACTTAGAGCAGTGTCTGGCATGTCCTAAAAAAGCACTATGTTAGTGTTAATTATCACTAACAAAATAATAATTATTTTTATTGTTATCACTGGCTGAGTTTTGCCTCCCTTCAATGTATGAAAGGATAAGATGACAAAAATTAGGAGGAATGGAAAATGCCTTGGATTATTTCAAAATGAATATTTATGTTATTCAGATAATGGTGGAAGGAAGATAGAACAATCCAGGAAATAAAGTTGTTCCCTGTATACCTTTCCTCTGAAAACATCATTATATTCCCTTATAAAGATCACTGTCTTGGCTATGAATCAACTTGGCTATGTCAATTCTAAGCAAAAAGAACAAAGCTGGAGGCATTACACTACCAGACTTCAAACTATACTACAAAGCTACAGTAATCAAAACAGCATGGTACTGGTACCAAAACAGAGATATAGACCAATGGAACAGAACAGAGGCCTCCGAGGCAACACAACACATCTACAACCATCTGATCTTTGACAAACCTGACAAAAACAAG
>PVKV010014435.1:0-19114 GCA_004027835.1 Alouatta palliata | reverse complement strand
TAAACTCCACAGCTTCTGCACAGCAAAAGAAACAGTCATTAGAGTGAATCGGCAACCATTTACTTTTAAAGACCAGATTTTGGAAATTTTATTTCCCTTTCCCAGCAAACTACTGAAAACTAGTTTCTCTCATAATTTTCTTCAGTTTTTCTGGAACTTCCCAAAAAAATCAATTTTTACTAGACTTTTCTTTCTGTCTTCAGCTGTTCTATGTCCACCTCTCATAAAACCACCAAGAGAGGCTCCACTCTACACTATCCATCACTGGAACTCCAAGGTCCAAGCCAAGGGTCCTAACTATAGAGACTCCTAATATTTCCAATCTTTGGAACAACTATCAGATTTGTTTCTGAGTTCCATGTGGAAGAGAAGAGAATGACAACCTGTACAACTCTATGTCTCATTTGGTTACCCAAGTCCCCAGGAAGTTCTGTTTCCATTCATTTAAAAGTTATTGTTGGTGGCTATCCCGAATAGCCTGGCTTGGATTTGGAGAAAACCTACAGATCTTCCTCTGCAGCAGGAGAGGAGAAATGTGAATATTTTCAATACAGTAAAATAGAACGATACAGATAAATTTTCTTCCAGCCATAAAATGACATACAACTTACCCCAATCTCAAGCACTTTGGGTGAATCTCTGATTATCCAAGACCATCTCCCTTTCCCATATTTACAATAAAATCATCAGTTAGAAACAAATATGATAAAGTTTCCTGAATCTCCTTTATGCTAGACTGAATGCTGTATATAGGATGATCACTGATAATTAGTGCATTGGAATCGATATGGTAATTAGAACTTAAAGCCACTTCACATAATGTGTGTCTGGGAAGAACAGTAATCAACAGTGAATCACCAGTTCTGAGTCAGAGAAAACTAAATTATAACACTGTTTAATTTTTAGTGCTTTGATGGGGCCAAAGCTTCTACAGTATCATTAATGGTGAAATGACAAATAGGTTACAGCAGTTGATTATCTTCTAGTAGATGGCAGCTCTTCTTTTTATAAAAGTCAAGTCATCATATAGAGAACTGGACATCTGTAAATTCCAGAAAAGTCCTGAATATAAACATCTTGTATCTACTTATTTTATCTGAACTTGCTGAGCACTTAAAAATATAGGTTAAAATGATTATGAAAAAGTGAAAAAATTGAACATTTCTGTTAAGCTGTACATACAATTTGCCTGTAACTATGAGTGAACATCAAAAAAATTACATCTTTCGACAGTGACAAAACAACTAAAATGAAGGAAAGATGAACAATCAGTACATCTTTAAAAGTCAGGAAAAAAAACACTTTTAGCCTTCTTTTGGGTGTAGTAAAATCACTGTTTAATGGGAAAGAAAATCTAAAGCAAAAACTGTTGATTCTATAGAACATGCTGTGTGGGAAAACAGGTGCTTAATGCATTTTGCAACAGAAAAAAATTATTTTATTTACTCATGTGTTGAGACACATATGTTGTCTTGGTCTGGATATGGCCATTGTTTTTTTTTTTTAATCACTTTTAATACATTGATCTGAACACCTACATAACATCTAACAACTTAATCTTTGCATTTAAAAATAATTTAGTTTGTTTAAATAAAAAGATTTTGGGAACTATTTTATAATTCTTAAACCAATGAGTCTATTCAGTGTACCCCTCATTTTTTTTTTTTTTTTTTTTTTTTTTTGAGACAGAGTTTCGCTCTTGTTACCCAGGCTGGAGTGCAATGGCGCGATCTCGGCTCACCGCAAACTCTGCCTCCTGGGTTCAAGCAATTCTCCTGCCTCAGCCTCCTGAGTAGCTGGGACTACAGGCACGTGCCACCATGCCCAGCTAATTTTTGTATTTTTAGTAGAGACGAGGTTTTACCATGCTGACCAGGATGGTCTCAATCTCTTGACATCGTGATCCACCCGCCTCGGCCTCCTAAAGCGCTGGAATTACAGGCGTGAGCCACCGCGCCCGGCCCTCAGTGTACCCCTCATTTTTACAATGTTCTTATACAATCAACTCCACAGGAAAAAAATTATTTTCATTCATTTTAGTATTTTACTAAGGTTTTATTTTACCCACTTAAAAATTCTCTTTCATATTATATTAGGTATTTTATTTTTTCTCTAATATATTTGGCAAAGCTTTTTAATTTTTTTTAGCCAGCACACGCATACTTTAAATTTCGATTACTAATAACAGACTTTCAATATATACATATAATTGACCGTGGAACATAACAAATTCTGAACCTGTGGCAACCACAGTGAGGTAGAGCTGCAATGTTTTCTTAGTACTCCTGTTACTGGATGGATAGTCTTAAGTGTGAGTTGTCTAGATACTTGGTCCATTGAACAATGAACTGAACAAAACACACAAACAAAGCAACAAAATAATGAAGCAATGAAAGCACAGGTTTATTGAAATGAAAGTACATTCCACAGGGTGGGAGCTGGCTTGAGCAAGCAGCTGAAGAGTCCCAATTACAATGCTCTTTAGGGTTTTTAGTAAGCTAAAAGAATTTGGTAACTCCCCAAAGTACACTTTAGATGTCTCCAATTAGGTTACACTCTATGTAAATGAAGAATTGGCCTGTGGCCAGTTAGAGGCTAAAGAGAAGGCTTGGCCCACAGCTACTTAGAGGCAGATGTGAATTGGCACCTTATACAGATGAAGAATTGGCCCATGGCCAATCAGAGACACTTTTCATTTGTGACACGGTGGCAAGGGAGGTTCATAGGGGAAGTGGCCTCTGGTCCCTTGTCACTTGTGCATGGAGAGGTGAAGTTTTCCTTTTAATCTAGTTCCAGGAATTTAGCCCAAACTGGTCTCAGGTTCCCTGTGTCCAGACCCTCTTCTCCTGTCTTACTCCCTCATCAACCCTAAAATGTAATTTCTGAAGATAATTACATGACAAAAGGAGATATTAATGAAGTATCCCAAATGTATGGCTGCATCACTAAGTCATCTATTAAGGACATAGTTTATTTCCCACTTCCTGATAAGATTAAGAAACACAAGAGACACTTTGTGTGGGTCTAATTATCTAATACTGAAACAACGGGGCATAGAAAATAGACTTTGGGAGATATAATTTCCAAAACAGTTAATTCTAAAGAAATGCCAAATCACCGCTTTCCTTTAACAAGTTTCCAAGAGTGCTCCATTAAAAATAAGAGTAGAAAAAATTGTCTAGTCTGCTTCCTTATATACACCTATATCTTCTCTACCAAGGAGATATCGCCAGATCCTAAATGCTTTCCACATCTATTCCCATATTTTTTCACAGAGGACCAGGAATTTGACTAAGGACTCTAAGAAACTCCCATGATGAAAAGTTTGATATAGACATATTTTATAATAGTCAGTTTTTAAAGATATTTATTAGAATCAGACCAAAAAATATATAAACCAGCAAACTTTGAATTACTCCATAGTCCTGTAGCTACTCCAGTACTTGCCTAGTAACAGAGTCATGCAGATCAGCATAAATTCCAAAATTTTAAGTCTAACAAAATTTTAAATGAACATTCACAGAATAATTCTAGTTCTAGGAATCTAACTTCCAGATATGCATACCTGTTTGCAAAGACATGGTGAGTATTCACTGTAACAGTGATTATAACAACAAAGAAAAAAAAAGCTTAAAAGCAATCTAAATATCTACCTATCCAGAAAGCATGCATATACAAGTGTCTATGCACATGGTAGCATCTATAATACTGTTTTGCATATTGTTCTTTTCTTAAAAATGTATCTTGCCAATTGTTCCTTCTCAGTATGTATAGATATGCTTTATTCATTTTAGCAGTTACATAAGCCATCCTTCACATTTCTGATACCTTTCTGTCTGTATATTTTGAATCTGATACCTTTCTATCTATGTTCCCTGAATTTTTCCACGCTGCTATATCCAGACTCTCTCCTCTACCACAAAAATAAGAAAAAAACCCTGTTCATTCTTACCTCTCTTCACCTGAAGCCCTATCTCTCTCTTTCTGTAGATGACTAAACTTCTCCAAAGAGTTCACACACTTCCTCAACCACAACACAATCTTCAACTCTTTCATCTGTCCCTGCTCCCATGAGTCCAACAAAACAGCTAGAAGTAAGGCCATCAGTATTATTTATATCACTGAATACAAGTGCCTGTTTTTTTCTTCAGCCAGTGGTCTGTCTTACCCTTGTCTACCAGTCAGTGAGTTCTCCTTGGCTTTTTTGGTAGAAGGATTTTGTGTTTTGCCTTCTACTTTTAATAGTCATTCATTTCCTGCCTTCTGCTTGCCCATTAAATCTTAGAGTTCCTCAAGTCTTTGTCCTAGGCCCTCTCCTCTCCTCACTGTACTCTCTTTTCCTGGGCTAAAATACACCAACACATTAATTATCATTCATAATCTAATGATCCTCTTGTATGTACAGCCTAGGACTCTCCTCTGAGTTCCAGACTCACATATCCAGCTGCCTATTTAACAAACATCTCTACTTGAACATCTTCCAACTTCTTTTTTTTTTTTTTTTTTTAGACAGCGTCTTCTTCTGTTGCCCAAGCTGGAGTGCTGTGGCGCAGTCTCAGCTCACTGCAACCTCTACTGCCTGGGTTCAAGTGATTCTCCTGCCTCAGCTCCCTAGTAGCTGGAATTACAGGCGCATGCCACCATGCCCGGCTAATTTTTGTATTTTTAGTAGAGACAGGGTTTCACCATGTTGGTCTAACTGGTCTCAAAGTCCTGACCTCATGATCCACCTTCCTCAGCCTCCCAAAGTGCTGGGATTACAGGCGTGAGCCACCGTGCCTGGACCTCTACTTGACCATCTGCTTTTGGAAGTCATAAAAATATGTCAAACTTAGCAGGTCTAAAATTAGCTTATAAAGTTCTCCAAAATCTAAGTTTAATTTCCAGTGTTTGCTATGTCACCAAATGTTATCATAACTCATCCAGCGGCAAAAGCCAGATGCCTCAAAATCATCTTGGATTCTTTCCTCTCTCCCAAAACCCATCATAAAATCATGCCTATTTGATCTCAAGTACCTTTCAAATATGCCCACTACTTTCTGTCTCCACCACAGTGATCAAATGACATGACACCCTCATTTCTCACAAGGTAACTCTCCAAAATGCTCTACCCAATTCACTCTCACCCACCCTCCCCAAACCAGTCCACAAAGCAGCCAGCAATCTGTTAAATATGAACACCAATCATGCCACATCCCTGCTTTGAACATTTGTGGTACTCTTGGAATAAAGACAAAATACCTTACTATGGCTTATGAGCCCCTGGCCCCTGGCCTCTGGCTATCTAGCAATAGCTCATACACTTCCTATGCCTTAGCCATGCTTGTCTCCTTTAATTCCCTCATTTTGCCATGCTCCCTCACACTGAAGGTCTTTGCACAAACTGTCCATCTGTTAAAAACACACTTCCCTCCTTTCCTTGTCTAATCAGTACCTATTTATCATATATCATATATATTTATATCTTTATGTACTAAAGAGTCTCTTTCCTGTCATGTCTCTATATCAAAATCTTCCTGTTAAAACACTTATAGCACTATTTATCTCTGCTACTTAGCTAGCAATTTTTATGGTTGCAGTTTTACATTGATTTATGTAATTGCTTTATTAAAATCTATCTCCTACTTTATAAGCTAAGGACTATGTATAATGTCATTATTCATTATAGCCCCAGCACAATGGTGAATGATATATGGTAAATGCTTAATAAATATTTGTTTAATGAATCCCAAAAACCAGTTTACAATAAAGCAAGTATTCACTGTAACTTCATTCTCTCTCTGTAATTTGAGAAAGAATGACATTTACAAAAATATTAAAATTTAGTGGCTATGAGGGACAATGTCTATGGAAAGGTCAGAGATTTCTTAAATATTCTGAGCATGAGTGATCATAACAAGAGTGGGGCCAGTAATTGACAAACAGATATTTAGGGATATCAAGTTAAAATAGGAAAGTGAGTTTTGTGTTAGTTTGTTGAGTTAGGGATTGTGGTGACATCCACCACAGTTGACATTTTCAGAAATAAACATACCTGGCTGGTTCATAAAAATGGTTCAAGATTCAAGCCATAATTTCTTTCAAATTTAATATATCATAGTTGTGTATATTTTGGGATACATATGATTTTAGACAAGTATACAATGTGTAATGGTCAAATCATAGCAAAGTCACAATTTCTAACTGCTCTGATGCAATATGCCTATCTCTCAGTCCTAAATTGCAAATCCCAGCTACCTCTTCTATAACAAGTTCAGCATACCTTCATTTTCTCTCCCCTTCAATCTCCTTCTCACAAGCTTCCAGGTGCTTCTTGTGTTTTCCTTCCATTCTTCTCTGCCCTTAGAATCTAAGAGGCCCCTTCAGCATGCTTCACCTCCACCCGTCACTATCACTCTTAATTCTGCCAACCCATAGGAACAGAACAGACTAGCATTCAATCTTAACTAGCAGTCTGTAGGACAAAGTGGAGTACTTAGCAGCCTGGTGAGAATTTGACATCTACCAGGAGAAAGATTTATTTCTATAGTTTTCCTTATATAGATCTTTCTTTGGTTAAATGGATTCCTAGGAAAGATCTATATAAGGAAAGAAAGATCTATATCATTAATCATTAGAAAAATGCAAATAAAACCCACAATAAGATATCATCTTATTCCAGTTAAATGGCTTTATCAAAAAGGTAATAATGGATGCTGACAAGGATGCAGAGAAAGGGGAATCCTCGTACACTGTTTGTTGGAATGTAATGTTGTGGTAGCCACTATGAAGAACAATTTGGAGGTTTTTCAAAAACTAGAAATGAAACTACCATATGATCCAGCAATTTCACTACTGGGTATATATACCCAAAAGAAAGAAAATCAATATATCAAAAAGACATTTGCACTCCCATGTTTCTTGCAGCACTATTCACAATAGACAAAATATAAAGTTAACCTAAGTGCTTATGACAAAATATAAAATTAACCTAAGTGCTTATCAGTCCATGAAAGTATAAAGCAAATGGAGCATATGTACATAACACAATATTATTCAGCCATAAAAAATGAAATCCTCTCATTTGCAGCAACATGGATGGAACTGGAAGTCATTATATTAAGTGAAATAATCTAGGCACAGAAAGACAAATATCACATGTTCTCACTCATATGTGGGAGCTAAAAGGTGTATCTCATGGAAGTAGAGAGTAGATTGGTGGTTACCAGAGGCCAGGAAAGGTAGCAGAGAGAAAAGAAGTTGATTCATGGGTACAAATATACCCTTTGATAGAAGAAATAAGACCTAGGGTTAGATCAGCAGGGTGACTATCATCTACAACAATCAAAATAGCTAGAAATCAAACACTTCTAGCATAAAGAAAAGATAAATATTTAAGGTGAATGATATTCCAAGTACACTGATTTGATCTGTGCCAATTATATGATCATATTAAATTATCACACATATCTCAGAATTACATACATTTATTAGGCATCAATGAAAAAAAGACAGTGAGAATCGGTCAGAACCATTCAGTGTCTGGTGTTTCAGTTGAGCTCCTTGTGAAGGATACTCTCAGATGGAGATTTGTATGTGGGGGATTTTTGAGCAGTTCTAGTAAGAACATCTATAAAAGAGAAAGCCTGGTTATACCAAAACTATAATGATATGAGAGAATTCCATTGATTCAAAGTTCCCAGAGTGTAAAAGACAGACTCTTTTGCTATAGCTGGCTGCTGGTTTGTATGGAGTAATGTATTTGGAAGCTTGAGAAGTTCAACCATTATGCCCACCAACCGGTCTTCCCTCTGTATATCTGCCACAGCATACCTGCTAGTCAGCCAAAAGCACTTCTACCTCTGACATTAGCAATGTTGACTCTGCCTGTTAGAGAGAATTCTAGATTTTCTTCTCCCAAGTCAGCTCCTCCCAAGTTTCACAATCTTAGGAAATGATATAATTTTCACCCATAGAGCAAGATAAAGACTTGGAAATTATCTTTGACTACTTACTACCTTGTCATGTCACATTAATTCCATTACCAAGGACATGCTGATTCTTTTTTGGAAAAAAAAATCATAAATCTGACCATTGTTTCCTACAACTACCTCTATCTTCCTAGTCCAAGCATCATTATCTGTCACCACAGTTCCTGAAATAGCCTTCAAACATGACCCCTGTCTCCATTCTTGCCCCCACTGTTGAATACCACCAGTTGTCTATTCAGTATCCATGCTGCTCTTCTTTTGTACTAATAATGGAACCCTTATTTTGCTCAGGAATACAACATAAACAGCTCAATACTTAACCTTCCGAGCTGTGCTTGTAACTAAGGGTAGCCATTCCCAGTTCTGACCAAACAGAAAATCAAAGTTATCCTGAATAGGACTTCCAAAGGAGCTTTTCAAAGGGATAGATTTAATCCCATACATTTTCAGCCCTTTTCTCTCCTCTTTTTGCCTGCCCCTAACGTGGTCATGATATACAAAAGTGAAACGGTAACATTGCAACCAAGAGATAAGACAACATGCTCAGCATAGTGCACGGGAAAATGGGAAGAGACTGGATCCTTAACACCACTGAGCCATTACACCAGGCTTGGACTGGCAGCGTACTCTCAGTTTTCTTATTGTGTGAGACAAATAAAGCCCTAGTAGTTTTAGGCACTGCTTGTGTTGTTTTCTGTTTGCTTGGGGTTTTTTCAGTCAATTGCATTCTTAATAGATAAACCCCTTTGCTCAAGTTTCCAGCAAACAGCCAATCTGAGCTTGGCAAAGAGTGTCTTACCATCAAATTTAGAAAAAAATCCAAACTCTAATGTGTCCCTGTATGGTCTGGTCCCTGCCTATCTTTCTGAACTCATCTTCTATCACTTTCCACTTTGATACACTAGCGTTTGTGACAATAAAACAATGTATGTGATCATGAAGTAAAGGAGAATATTACAAGAACAGAACCTATACTTTTCTTCTTTATCCCTCCTCCACTCATCTCCTAAAGGACCAACCTATTCCTAGATCCCCTATTCACATTTCAACAGTGTTAGTATCCATCTTTCCTCTCATTACTCATGTTGAGTGAGATACAGGCATGACACAGTAAGAATTCAACAGGACCTTTATGTCAGTGCCTAACCTTCTTACCCTTGGCTCTCTCCACTTCTATAACCTTCCACTCCCCCAAGAACCTATCCGCCTTGAGTGCAAAGTGCCTATAACTTGTATTTTAGTTTCACTAATAAATTGCTTATTCAACTTTTCAGCTTCCAATCTTTGCATTCACCCAAAAAGTTTGTAAAATGACAGTCAGATGATACAACTCTGTATAACTATATGAAGAATTGTCCTCACCAGGCTGCCGAGGCCACTTGTGAAACATATTTCTGCATTAGGTTGAGTGCTCTTATGAAATTGAACCTTCAATAATCCTGTATGTTTATCAAATATTATAGGGTATGTTTAAATAAAATTGAGAGATTATTATATAATATGGTGAGTCTTGGCTAGACGTGATTTGGGGAGGCTGAGGCAGGAGATCGTTTGAAGCCAGATCAATACCAGCCTGGCTGACAAAGCAAAACCTTGTCTCTGTCTGTCTGTCTCTCTCTCTCTTTTCTTCTCTCTCTCTCTCTCTCTCTCTCTCTATATATATATATATATATATATATATATAAATTATATGTGTGTATACCTGTGTTGATATGTTTATATACAGGTATGTGTATATATATAATATGTGTGTATATATATACATATAAATATACCACCACCTTCCAAGTTTGCATATGCCGCTTTGTAGTCAGTTCTCTACTCCTGCCCTCTGGCCCTTGCTAACCACTAATTTGCTTTTCACCACTACTGGTTTGCCTTTTCTGGAATTTCATATACACGGGATTATACACTATGTAGCATTCCGTATCTTCTTTCACTTAGCAAAATGTTTCTGATGCATATTGTTTGCATATGTCAGTTTATTCATTTTAAAGCTAAGTAATATTTCATTGTCTGGATATACCACTGTTGGTTTATCTACTTTCAGCTATTGTGAATAGGACATCTTTGAGTATTTGAGCATGACATACGTTTTCATTTTCCTTGTGCAATACAATGCTTTTTCTAAATATACAATCCTATGCATGCCTACACTTGTAAAAAAAAAAATGTGTGCAAGTGCCCTGCAATAATATAGGTGGATTTACTCTCATCACTGTGTAATAAACAAGTTTACAATAACAAGTGAATGGGTTAAGATGAAGCATAGTAATAGGATTGTATTAATCATTTTAGAACTAATACATTTTGGCTGTTTCTTATCTGAAGCTTATGCTATATTAAAGAAAACAAATATTTGTTAGATAGTGCTAATAATTTAGCCTGAGCATATTCACAATTATTCCTTTTTAAAAACATTTTGAGTTTAATTTCCTATAATAAATTTTACATTTAAAGTATAAAATATGATAAATTTTGACATATGCATACATTCATAAAATCAGCACTGCAAGCAGGATAGTGAACATACTTATCACTTTCAAAATTGTTTATGTCCCTGTTTAACCTTCCTGCTTTTCCTTTCCGCAGTATCCAAGTAACCACTGGTTTGCTTTTGGTCAGTAGAGATTAATTTGCATTTTCTAGAGTTTTATGTGAATTGAATCATACATATGTGCTTTTTTCTTGCAGTTCCCTCACATTGTATAATTATTTTGAAATTCATCCATGTTGTTGCACATATCAATATTTCATTCCTTTTAATTGCTGAAAAATATTCCATTGTATGCATTTACCACACCATTAACTTGCTAATAAACTTTTGGTCATTTCCAGTTTGGGGCTATCATAACTAAAGCAGCTATGAACATTTATGTGCAAATCTTTGGGTAGACATATGCTTTCATTTAATAAATACCTATGGATGGAATGACTGGGTCACATAGTACTTTTATGCTTAACCTTTTATGAAAGTGCCAACATTTCCAAAATTGTTTTAACCATTTTCTGTTTCTAGCAGAAGTGAATAAGAGTTCTAGTTGTTTCATATCCCTACCAACATTTAAAGTGGTAAGGTTTTTATAAATTATAGCCATTCTATTGAGTATGTAATGTGGGCTTAATTTGCATTTCCCTAACAACAAATTCTGTTAATCATCTTTTCATGTGTTTGTATGCCACCCATATGTGTTTAAATACTTTTATTTTTTATTGCATTGGTGCCTTACTAAGTTATAAGAATTCTTTATATATTCTAGAAATGAGGAAGTATTAGTCCATTTTACATTTCTATAATGGAATATCTGAGGCTGGATAATTTATAAAGAAAAGAGGTTTATTTTGACCCATGGTTCTATAGACTGTACAAGAAGCAAAAAGTATAGTGTCAACATCTGCTTTTGGTGGGACCTCAGGAAGCTTACAATTAGGGTGGATGCCTAATTGTAGGTGGGAGTAGGTGTGTCACAGAGAGAGAGAGAAAGAGAGAGGGGAGGAGTTACCAGGTACATGGCTCTTTCAACAACCAACTTTCATGTTAACTCATTACTATGAGGAGGGCACTAAACCATTCATGAGGGATCCACCCCCATGATCCAAACACTTCCCACTCTGCCCCATCTAGAACATTAAGGACCACATTTCATCATGAGATGTGGAGGGGACAAATAGTCAAACTTTATCAGGAGGCTTTGTCAGATATATTGTTTAGAAATACTTTCTCCTTGTTGCTGGCTTTTATTTCCATTTTTATCAGTGCTTTCTGAGTTAGGTTTTTACTTTTATTGAAGTCCAATTTATTGATTTTTTTCCTTTAAAAAACCTTTACCAAACTCAAAGCCACTGTGATTTTTCTCTTAACATTTTTTCTAGAAGTTTGAGAGTTTACCACTTATATTTAGGTCTATGATCCATCTGGAGTTAACTTTTTAATATAGCAAGCTAAGGTTAGAGTTAATTTTTAAATTGTATTTATTATTTTGCATGTAGCTATCCATTGTTCCAGGACCATTTATTGAAAGGATCTCAATTTTCCCCCTTTAAATTGCCTTGGAAACTGTGGAAATCAATTGCCCATGAGTGAGGGAGTATATGTCTAGATGCTGCATTCTATTCCAAAGATCTATGCCTATTTCTCTGCTATTAATTATCACACTATTTTGATTACTGTAGATTTATAATGAGTCTGTCCTGCAACCTTGAACTTTTACAAAATTGTTTCAGCTTTTTCAGGTAAATTTTTCATATATATTTCAGGGCTTTTTAAAATCAATTTATACAAAAAAAAAAGGATTTTGAGTGAAATTGCAATGAATGTGTAAATTTGGGGAGAATTGGCATCTTAACAATTTTGAGTCTTTTGATGCATAAATACAGAATATTTCTTCATTTATTTTTTTCTTAATTTCCCTCAAGAATGTCTTACAGATTTCAATGTACAGGTCTCGCACATTTTGTCAGATTTTTTCACATTGTTGTGATATTAAAAATGGTATTTTCTTTTCACTTTTCAATTGTTCTTTGTCAGTACAGAGAATACAATTGATTTTTATTTATTGTTCCTGAGATCTGCATCTTTGCTAAACTAACTTATTAGTGCTAATAGTTCAATAGCACTGGCTGGAAAATACTCAATGCAAGTGATGAGAGTGGATATTCTTTTTGATCCCTGAGAAGACAGAAAGAATTTAATTTTTTCCAGTAACTGGTTTTTCATAAATGCCATTTATAAAGTTGAAGACATTCAGTTATATTTCTAGTTTTCTAAAAGTTTTCATTACAAATGAATGCTGGATTTCATAAAATTTTTTTTTACATCTATTGAAATTATTATGGTTTTTTTTCTTTTTGGTTCTGTTAATATGGTCCAATTTACATTGATTTTTTTTTTTAATGTTAAACCAAGATCACTGTCCTGCACTGCTTGATGTCCAATATTTGAAAACCATTTTTCATATCTTTTGTCTGGTTACTCCATCTCGGCTAAAGTTAAAGTCTCTGGTATTTCTCTTTCAAATCTCTGATTCTCAGTTGCATTCCTTAGTCCCACACCCCAGTTGATCATGAAGTGTAATCCTTTTTATTGCATTATAATTTTATATTATTAGATTCCAATTAATCTGTCTTTTGTCTTTGTTGATGGTGGGCTTTGAGGGGAGGGCTTAGTCTTTTTTTTCCTCTGTGTTTCATTTTGGATAGGTTCTATTGCTGTGTCTTCAGGATCAGTAATCTTTTCTTCTACAGATTCTAATCTGCTGTTGTTCCTGTACAGTATAATTTTTAATCACAGATATTTTGTATTTCATGTCTAAAAATTAAATGAGTCTTTTTTATATCTTTCATTTCTACATTATAAGCCCAATCTTTATGTAACTTTTTAAATATGTGCAATATAGTTATATAACTATTTTAATGTCTTTGTCTGCTAATTCTGTAATCTAGGTCATTTCTGAGTCAGTTTTGATTAATTGATTTTTCTCCTCATTAAGGTTGTATTTCTTGCCAGGAATCTGTTAGATCCTTTGAGGCTTGCTTTTAAGTTCTGTTAGACAGGACCAGAATGGTTGTTTCTTTCCCTGGCCTTGACTAGTTTTCTCACACACGTGTTTCTCACTATTGTTTCAGGGATAATATTCAACTGAAGATTCAAGGAGAACCGACTGCATATTTCTGAAGCCATCTCTCTGTGTTGCTATGATCAGATACCCTGTTTTATGAAGTCTAGCCTCATTGGCCTTACCTAATTCCCAGTGACATCTCTTCAATTCAGAGAGACTGTTGGACTCCTTTTGTATTCCCCCTTGCAGCATTGCTGCCTGTAAATTTTTTCTAGACAGTAAGCTGGGTTAACTGTAGGCTCCCCATGTACATTTCCTATCTCTCAAGGATCACTGTCCCACATGGCTTGATGTCCACTATTTGAAAACTGTTGTTTTATATGTTTTGTCTGATTAGTCCATCTTGGCTGCAAGTTAAAGTCTCTTATTTCTCTTTCAAATCTCTGGTTCTCCTTAGTTGAAGGTTATTTAGAAGTTGAAAGGCAAGTACTTAAGAGGAGAAAAAATAGTTACTATTTTATTTTTTGTAACTACCTATCCGTATACCATTATTTTCTTAGTATTATGCAATTAGAAAACAGAAATTAATTGGTCGCTGATAAACTAACTTTCATCTATAATGCCCAGTTTTAAATTTTCTGTTTGTCAAAATAATTTCATCATTCTCACTGAATTCTTTTATAAGTAAACATCATAAAATTTGAACTTAAAAAAAATCATTGTAGTAAAATGCAACTTTTATAGATTGGTGTTGTATGAACAATTTTAAGTGAAAAGAAGGTTCTGATGCAAAATAAGAAAAGTTTGAGAACACTGTTTAGGCAAAAATATTCATACCTAAAAAGATATCCAAAGATACAAAGAAACAAAGCCCAGGTCAGAGTTCAAGTGACTATATGGTTGAGAAACCAGGAATGCCAACAACAAAAGAGAAAATTACTGTAGCTCATTATCTTTCAATTATAAATATTCTTATCTCGAGAACTATTGGGTTGGAGAATCCTTGATATTAACAGTTCAGATTACCCCATGTATTCACATATTCAATTCTATAAAATGCAGGACATTCTTGCCAGTGTTTAGAAAGTGTCAGAATATTCTTGATGCTCTGCAGGAATTCACTCACTTGGGCAACTATCCCAATCTTTCTGCCATTTCTTTCAAGATAATCCTAGATTACTAAAGACTTACTTAATTTTTGGCAGAATTAACAATTACCCCATACTCTGCATGACCTCTGTATCTACCAATAATGAAATGAAAAGCAAGAAATTATATACAGAGTTTGATTTACAGTGTCAATAAATTTGCTATCTCCAGGAAACTCCTAACTACAAAATTATTATCTAATTAAAGAGTCAAATCGCAAAAGCCTTCCTAATTCAGGTCACGATAAACTCAGAAATGAAGAGAATAATGGCAGTCCATTAAATATGTCACCAGAAAAAAAAATTCTTAGGTCTATTCCTTTGATTAAATAGCCCTAAAGCTTTTAATATATTGTTGTGGGCTTATTATTTATGCTTCTTTACTAAAAAAAAAAACAATTTATTTATAAAAATAACCCATCAGGATATGAATAATTAAATTTCCATATGAAAGATCATTTAAAAATGGTTTCACTGCCCATCACTATAGAAGGGCATTTTCTCAATATGGAAATTGCAAAAGCCATGTTTTTAAAATGTTAATTTAGAAATCTGAAATCTAAATCTTTAACTATTTGCATCAATTTATATTCATTGTAATCTCTTAAAATGAAATATTTACAAAAAAAGCTTTATTCATGACTTAAGATCTTACTAAGACACAATACTTTTCTAGTAAATATTATAAACATAATTTTCATAAGAAAATCTATAAAAGTCAAATCAGGTATTCACAATGGAGAAACAAAATAAAAAGCAAGCTAATGCATTTAAAGAATGGAATGTAAATTATAACTCATTTAAAACTTAACAGACAGAATGATTCAATTTTTAAGGAATTTTTATCTTAAAACCTTGCTACTACCTCCTGATAAAGCAATAATGCAAAGCCAAGGAGATTACAGTACCACTATGAATATAATACAGATTTTTAACACACATTAAAACAAGAAAAAAATTAAAATGTATACCAGGATAATTAACAGATTTGCTAAAAGGTGCTAAACAAACTTCGATAGTGTTTAGTTCTCAAAAATTTCTAAAGCCATCAGTAAAGAAATATTTTAAAATTAAACAAAACACATAGCTCAGAATCACTTATGTGATGTCATTGACAGCCCATAAAAATAAAATGAAGTGTGTGAGAGAATAAAATGAATTTGCCAGATGTCCTAAAATAACTTGACAAAATAATTCCTTATAGGGATTATTCCTGTAGTTACCTGGAACATGTATATTTTCAGAAGAGAATTTTTGAAAAGCGTGAGTATATAGAACTACATTTCTGGAGTCAAATAGCTTCTAACAACCAATTTTGTATAATAGGTCTAACGTCTCTATGTTTGTGATTTGAAAAGCACATACACCAATTCCAAGTAGAATGAAGAATTTTTAAGTGCTTTAGGAAGGATTTGCATAGCAATAACTTTTAGTATCTTGGAAAAAGAAATTCCTGATTCCAGCTATC
Organism: Alouatta palliata; assembly: GCA_004027835.1. Taxonomy (NCBI): domain Eukaryota; kingdom Metazoa; phylum Chordata; class Mammalia; order Primates; family Atelidae; genus Alouatta; species Alouatta palliata. The sequence continues at coordinate 2,970 of PVKV010014435.1, read as the reverse complement.
TTCCCCAAGATCATCAATCATAATCATAACTCATTCACAAGAAGTACCTAGACCAGTGCTTAGCACAAAGACACTCAATAAATATAATCCCCTCCCCCTACCTCTACTCCTCTGTCACATGCTATGCAGTGATTCCCCTCTGGTGCCTCAGGAACCCCAGCCATTGATGGGGTGAGATGAGGTGGAGGTCAAACAGCTAAGCTATTGTTGTGTGAGCGGCTTCATTTTTATATCTGCCTTGTATATTGACATCCAGGTAAGAGTTTCTTTGAATCAATTGTTCTAACTGCAGTAGAGGGAAGAAAGAAGATGATCTCTGTTCTTTAGAAGTGAAATTCTGTCCTCAGCTTTCTCTTTCCAGGGTGATTACATTCATTCCATAGCTTCAACTATTGCCTATACAATGATATCCAGATCTTTATCTCAAGTCCTTCATCTCCATTTTCCTCAGAATTCAATCAGTCACAAAGTCCTGTGAATACTAAGTATCTCTTATTCCACTCCATTCTCACTGTCACTGCTTTGGTTCAGGCCCATATATCTTTTGGGTGAACTGGTGCAATGGAATCCTATTGGTCTCCTGTCTCCAGTTGATCAGTCACCTTTCACCTCCAAACTGGAGAATATTTCTAAATTACAAACAAGATTGTGTCACATCTGTCAATACTTCCCTGCCTTCCCTTCATCTACCACATAAGGAGAGAATACAAGTTCTATCATCTGCACATCTGCCTACCTTTTCTTTCTCATCTCCCTTTATATCCAGCTTTTTGATATCTATCAATTTTCAAATTTTGCCATGATTTCTCATAACTGCAGTTTGTCTCCTGTGACTGGAATGATCTTTCCTCTTGCTTGTCTGAAAAAATTTGGTTTCAACATTCAGCTGATGCTCAGACACTAGCAGTCAGTGTTAGTTACTAGCTCTGCATTCTAAAAACTCTTTAAACAGAACTTGATTATATCATTCATCCTAGTAACATAATTTTTTCACTCGTTAGTACCACTTACTAGTCTAGAACCTGAAGGGGGAGCAGTACCTGACTTATAATTGTTTTTCTATCTTCAGGACCTATACAATGACTTGTCCATAGTAAGAGCTTCATTCACGGTTGTGGGACAAATCAGTGAGTGGTAAATAGAGAAAAGAAAAAAAAAGAAGAAGGAGGAGAAGGGAGAGGTGGGTATGAGAATGAAGATAAGAAATTTAAAGTTTAGAGAACATCCTTGGCATGTTTGGTTGAAGCATAGCATTCACATAAGGGAGCAATGGGAGGTAATATTAGATATAGACTGCAAAACTCAAAATTCCACCTATCAGTAAAAAGATGGCTTTTGACATGGAAGACAGCATGCACATAAGTTATTTTGGAGAGTTCATTCTTGCCATGTGGGCTGCACTAGGAGGATCACAGAGAGGTGGCAGTCCAAACAGGAGGTAATGAAGACTCAGATTAGAGCAGTGGCAATGAGGGGGAGATGCACTACACAAGAAGACCCAAAAGATGTATTAACTAATTATGAGGGGAAAGAGAGAGGGTGCAAGGAGTCAAAGGGACTCAAAAATTTCCCAGCTAGGTAAACTGGAAAATGCTTCAAATAACAGACTATAGAAGAGAGTAGAATCATTAAAGAAGATGGAGAAAATTAACCCAAAAATAGAAGGGCAACCAGTATTTTGCAGCACCAAGAATAAAAGTGGTAATAATTATTATTATAAATTATATGTCATAATTTATAATTATATATATTATAATTTTATTAATCATTATTACTATTATAGTTACTACAAAGAAATATAAAGGTCATGGGGGAATGGCCAATAACATGAGATGATACAGACTTTAAAAAGAAAAGAATACATGAGAATTGTTGTCAGTGAAGAGACTGACAATGAGGAGATCATCAGTGTCCTCAGAGAAGAGAGTGAATGGAAGCCAGTCTACAAGAAACTAACATGAGTAGAAGATGAGAAATACAGACAGTACTTGATTTCAGGAAGTATTAGTAGAGAAAGGAAGGATTGGGGAGGAAAACTATGGGGAGGGACAAGATGGCTGCTTAAAGAAATTATGAGCCTTGGCCAGGTGTGATGGTTCACACCTGTAATTCCAGCAATTTGGGAGGCCAAGGCTGGCAGATTACTTGAGGTCAAGAGTTCAAAACCAGCCTGGCCAACAAGATGAAACCCTGTCTCTACTAAAAATATTTTTAAATTAGGCAGGCATGGTGGCACACGCCTTTAGTCTCAGCTACTCAGGAGGCAGAGGCAGGAGAATTGATTGAACACGAGGAGGAGGAGGTTGCAGTGAGCAGAGATCATGCCACTGCACTCCAGCCTGGGCAACAGAGCGAGACTCTGTCTCAACTGAAAAAGAAAGAAAGAAATTATGAGCCATGTCAAGTTGGCAATATTTTAGAAGAGAGTAGACAAGAATCACCCCTTTTCTAGAGCCAGAAAATTTGCCTCCAGTGTTTTAGTGTTTCCATTACAAATAGGTCACAAAAGGAGATGTAGCAAGCTCTCATATATAAGAAGATATGTAGAGAAATCTACACTGATGTGAATTAGACCATATCCTAGCCATGTGTAGCTTTTAGGTAGCTGAGTCTGAGCCACTGGCCTTGAGAGCAAGGGCTAGGATATTGCAAAGACATCCATTTTACTAAACAAAACAAATAATGTCACAGGTATACAACTTTTTTTTTTTTTTTTTTGAGACGGAGTTTTGCTCTTGTTACCCAGGCTGGAGTGCAATGGCGCGATCTCAGCTCACCGCAACCTCCGCCTCCCGGGTTCAAGCAATTCTCCTGCCTCAGCCTCCCGAGTAGCTGGGACTACAGGCACGTGCCACCATGCCCAGCTAATTTTTGTATTTTTAATAGAGACGGGGTTTCACCATGTTGACCAGGATGGTCTCGATCTCTTGACCTCGTGATCCACCCGCCTCGGCCTCCCAAAGTGCTGGG
>PVKV010014434.1:0-57440 GCA_004027835.1 Alouatta palliata | reverse complement strand
TTGCTGCCTCAACTTCAGACCTTGTTATTGGTCTATTCAGGGTTTCAGCTTCTTCCTGGTTTAGGCTTGGGAGGATGCAAGTGTCCAGGAATTTATCCATTTCTTCCAGGTTTACTAGTTGATGTGCATAGAGTTGTTTGTAATAATCTCTGATGATGGTTTGAATTTCTGTGGAATCTGTGGTGATATCCCCTTTATCGTTTTTTATTGCATCTATTTTATTATTCTCTCTTTTCTTTTTTATTAATCTGGCTAGTGGTCTGTCTGTTTTGTTGATCTTTTCGGAAAACCAGCTCCTGGATTTATTGATTTTTCAAAGGGTTTTTTGTGTCTCTATCTCCTTCAGTTCTGCTCTGATCTTAGTTATTTCTTGTCTTCTGCTAGGTTTTGAGTTTTTTTGATCTTGCTCCTCTAGCTCTTTCAATTTTGACGATAGGGTGTCAATTTTAGATCTTTCCTTGCTTCTCATGTGGGCATTTATTGCTATATATTTTCCTCTAGAGACTGCTTTGAATGTGTCCCAGAGATTCTGGTATGTTGTGTCTTCATTCTCGTTGGTTTCAAAGAACATCTTTATTTCTGCCTTCATTTCATTGTTTATCCAGTCAACATTCAAGAGCCAGTTGTTCAGTTTCCATGAAGCTATGCAGTTCTGAGTTAGTTTCTGAATTCTGAATTCTAACTTGATTGCACTGTGGTCTGAGAGACTGTTATGATTTCCATTCTTTCGCATTTGCTGAGGAGTGATTTACTTCCAATTATGTGGTCAGTTTTAGAGTAGGTGTGATGTGGTGCTCAGAAGAATGTATATTCTGTGGATTTGGAGTGGAGAGTTCTGTAAATGTCTGTTAGGTTTGCCTGGTCCAGGTCTGAGCTCAAGTCCTGGATATCCTTGTTAATTTTCTGTCTCGTTGATCTGTCTAATATTGACAATGGGGTGTTCAAGTCTCCCACTATTATTGTGTGGGAGTCTAAGTCTCTTTGTAAGTCATTAAGAACTTGCCTTATGTATCTGGGTGCTCCTGTATTGGGTGCGTATATATTTAGGGTCGTTAGCTCTTCTTGTTGCATTGATCCTTTTACTATTATGTAATGTCCTTCTTTGTCTCTTTTGATCTTTGTTGGTTTAAAGTCTATTTTATCAGAGATGAGAACTGCAACTCCCGCTTTTTTTTTTTTTTGCTCTCCATTTGCTTGGTAAATCTTCCTCCATCCCTTTATTTTGAGCCTTTGTGTATCCTTGCATGTGAGATGGGTTTCCTGGATATAGCACATCGATGGCTTTGGCTTTTTATCCAGTTTGCTAGTCTGAGTCTTTTGATTGGGGCATTTAGCCCATTTGCATTTAGGGTTAATATTGTTATGTGTGAATTGGATCCTGCCATTTTGATGCTAGCTGGCTGTTTTGCCCATTAGTTGATGCAGTTTCTTCATTGTGTTGATGCTCTTTACCATTTGGTATGTTTTTGGAGTGGCTGGTACTGGTTGTTCCTTTCTATGTTTAGTGCCTCTTTCAGGAGCTCTTGTAAAGCAGGCCTGGTGGTGATGAAATCTCTGAGTACTTGCTTGTTCACAAAGGGTTTTATTTTTCCTTCACTTATGAAGCTTAGTTTGGCTGGATATGAAATTCTGGGTTGAAAGTTGTTTTCTTTAAGGATGTTGAATATTGGCCCCCACTGTCTTCTGGCTTGTAGGGTTTCTGCTGAGAGATCTGCTGCCACATGTACACTTCTTTTCACGGATACGTGTGACAGGCTGGGCCTGGCACTGGCAGCCACCCTGCGGAGAGTACACGGTGGTGTCTCCTTCTTCCCACTACCTTCATTTCTAAGATCTTCTACTATTGCAATGAAAAAAGTTCATAAAAGTAACTCCATTTTAAAATAAATAGTACCCAGTTCCTTCTGGTTAAATAAGAAGAAGTGATCATTTCAGAACCAAACATTTCAGAACCATCCAGGTGGTGTAGAACTACACTTCCTGCTGCCCAAGTTGCCTGGAGGTACTTAAGAGCTGTAAGTCTCTGAGATCGCAGAGACACCTTGGGGTCACTCCGAGGGTGAAGCTGTGAGAACTCTGAGCTGTGGCCACCGTCCTGCCTCCTGTGTGGATCAAAAGTGGCTTCCTCCTTCGTGGAGCTCCCGAGTGTGCAGACAGCACTGGACAGGGAGCCAGGAGAGAGGCCTAGCACCGCTCCTGGCTTCTGCCCTCAGTTCTGCCTCCAACCTGCCATGTGGCAAGGCCCCTGATGTCTCTAGGCCTCAGTTTTCTCATCTGTAAAATGAACCAACATGATCCAAAGTCTGAATCCTTGAGCTCTAAAATTCCAAGAGGTGTATGAGTCCCAGTGAAGACATGCCAAACTTAGTAGCCAGAGATTCTTCTCCTTTCTCAAAATGACAGCCTCTGCCAGTGTGGGGCCCTCCACAGATTCGCCTAAGGACCACTGCATTCTCTGGAGATCTCTTGCACTCCTTCCTTCCGTTCAGTGCCTTCTTTGGCTCACAACTTCCCCACCCCCATCAAGGGGAGCTGTCACTCTGGGCAAGGGACAGCCGCTGTTTCTCACACTATTTTAGGGCTGGAGTGGAGACATAGCCACTCAAGCCCATGCTGGGCGATATAGTCAGGAATACCCTTTCTTTTCATGTTAGCTCAGCTAGAATTGGCTTTATCCTGGACTTAAGTGCAAGGAGGCCTTGACATTTTGGTAGATTTCCAGTCCAGTAGCTTCTGAGAATGGCAGTCCAGTAGCTTCTGAGCTCTGGCTGGGAAGGTTTGGATTTTGACTTGCATAAAACTAAAAATTTAGAGATGAAGCTGGGAAAGGTACCCTCAGCTAGAACTCGATGTTTGCTTTAGTTTGAATTTGAGTGACAACTAGAGTGTGGAGCTTAGAGGAGGAGGGGACAAAAAGGATGGAGTGCCCAAGTTCAACACTGTGTTTGGAGAAACAGACTCCCACACCCAGGCAGAGGCATCGGCAGCAGCAGGGTTCCCACTGTGCCTGAAAAATCAGGGGCCACCTGCCCTCATGCCTTTGTCCTGTGGTTTCACAGTACAGCAGAAGCCTGAATCAGTCCCCCGACACACGCAGGGCCAGGTGTCCCGATGCCCGCTGGTGGCCCACCCAGTCCCCTGAGGGTCTTGGAGCCAGATGCACCGCTTGAGCGAGCATGCAGATATTGCTCAGGTGCTTGTTTTGAGGCAATCGCCTGGTCTCTTGGCTCCTGCATGATAAGAGGCTACAAGAGAGAGAGGGAAGCCAGGGAACAGCCTTTGGGTAAATCTGAGCTGTCGGCCCCTTTGCTCTGTCCTGAGAAGGCAAAAGCCACGGAAACTGCCATCGCATCTCAGCCTATGGCCTCAGGAACTTCTTGGGCTTCCCGGTCTCTCCACTCAAACTCGAGTATGAGGGTTTATGATCCAGGCACAGCTTTGAGCAGAGACTACAGGCAGCCACAGGCAGGAGAGGAATTAGTTTTCAAAGGTGCTGATCACCAGGGCTGGACCTGGCTTTCTCTGTGACCAGTTTTTGTGGGTCCCAAAGAGAGATTAAACATGGCCCCACCCTTGAAAACACCAGTGGGGAACCCAAGAGGATGGGTATCTATCGATGAGGTGCTAATAGCATTAGTCAAATTTCTTACGGGGCTAAATAGTGAGAAATTGTAAAGCTGGCCAACACTGCCCCCTGGCGCTGTAACTGATGCTACTTTCCAGCCTGTCTAAGCAAATGAGCCTGTCTAAGCAAATTAGTCTTCTATAGGACAAGCCAACCAGTAGAACTCAAAGCATTCCTTAAGATCATATCGCCATCAAAGGAAGCCCAGGAGCTTTTCCCTAATAATGAGGCCTCTTGGAATAGCCTCTGTCTCCTTAGTAAATCAATCAACACAGATTGACTATGGCCAGGGCAGTGTGATAGTGCTGAACTCAGGGAATTCTGGGTGAGGACATGAGAAATCATGTGCCTTGGCAAAGATACATACTCCATCAAGATGGCAGACTGGGTGCGGTAAGTATATTGATAAATAGATAGGCCAGGCGTGGTGGCTCACGCCTGTAATCCCAGCACTTTGGGAGGTGAAGGCCGGCGGATCATGAGGTCAAGAGATCAAGACCATCCGGCTAACATGGTGAAACTCCTTCTCTACTTAAAATACAAAAATTAGCTGAGCATGGCCTGTAGTCCCAGCTACTCAGGAGGCTAAGGCAGGAGAATCACCTGAACCCTGGAGGCAGAGGTTGCAGTAAGCTGAGATCGCGCCACTGCACTCCAGCCTGGCAACAGAGCGAGACTCCGTCTCAAAAATAATAATAATAAATTGGGAAAACATGAATCCCTTGGTGAAAGAGAAATTCTGAGGAGGTGGCTCTGGCAGGTAGCCAGCCATGGGTTGGAATTCAAGACAGAAACTGTACCTGAGGGATATAGTCAGGAACACCCTCTGTGGTTTTCTTTTCATATTAGTTTAACTAGAATTAACTTTATCCTGAACTTACGTGCAAGCAGGCATTGACATTTTGGTAGATTTCCAGTCCAGTAGCTTCTGAGAATGTCAGCCAGACCTGGGCAGTGGCTTAGAGGGCAGCTGGGAGCACTGGGAAGGTGCTCTGGGGAAACCGTCAGGTTTTTTGGCTGCGGACCAGGGAGAAGTAGAAGTGAAGTAAAGCCATGTAAAAGTTTTTGTCTGGATGGAGAAATGATATAAATCCGGCTAACTCTAGATAGTGACAGAAACTTATGTTTCTTAGGTATGCTTAAATTTTATGTGTAATTCTTAGAAAACTAAAAAGAGTATGTGATTTCCAAACCATTGGTGAAAGAAATGGAACAAAAGTTGGTCAATTTTTAAAAAACAAAACAGGAAAGGGTGGAGTGGGTAAGGAATAAGCAAACATGCCAAGTTGGGAAATATAAAATAAGATCAAGAGATATGTTCATACATCATATCAGTAATAACTGAATTAATTAAATTTTCCCATTAAATAGAAATTGTAGCATAGAGTAAAAAAGAAAGAAAATTTAGAAAGGTTGATGCAAGACATGAGGCATGGGAAAGACACACATACACACACCACACACACATGGACACACCACACACACACACCACACGCACGCACACACCAAACACACCACACACACACACACACACACACACAGAGACACACACCACATACACACACACAACATACACACAACACACACAGACACACACAACACACACCACAGATGCATACCGCACACCACAAAAACATACACCACACTCACGCACACACCAAACACACACCACACACACACACACACATACACACACACCACATACACACACAACACACACAGACACACACCACAAAAAAACACCACACACATGCACACACCAAACACACACCATGCACAGACACATAACACACATACACCACACACATGCACAACACACACACACCACATACAGACACACATACACACACGCACACATGAAACACACCACACACACACACACAGCACATACACCACACACACACACCACACAGACATGCACACCACATACACGCACACAAAACACACAGACACACCATACACAGGCACACACCATACACAGACACACCATACACAGGCACACACCATACACAGACACACCACACACATACACACACCATACACAGGCACACACCACACACAGACACATGCCACATGCACACATCATACACAACACCCATGCGCACAAAGACACACACACCACACATGTACACACCACATGCCACACAACACACATCACACACATGCACTCACACACCACACACATGCATGCACACACACACCACACACATGCACACACACACCACACAAATGCACACACGTACAGACACCACACACACACACCACACACCACACCATACACACCATGCACACACCCCATCACACCCTACACACCACACATACATATCATACACATATACACAACACACACAGGCACACACCACATCACACACACACCCCACACATGCACACATCATGCACACACCACACACAACCACACAGCATGCACACACACCACACACACTCACATACCACACACACATCACACACACTTGCACACACACACCAGACACACCAGACACATGCACCCACCACACTCCACACACCCATGCACACACCACACACACCCCACACACTACACAACACACATGTGTGCACAAATACTGCACACATGCACCTGCACACATACACCACAAACACACACACACCACACACACACTACGCGTACCACATACACCTCACACACACCACACATATTGCACATACACACCACACATGTGCCCACACAAACATACACCACACACACATATGCGCACACCACACAGCCCCACACAACCACACCAGTGGCACACACACCACACAAAGCACATGCACATGCCACACACATATGCACACACCCACACACAGGCACACACATACCACACTCACAATCACATACACATGTGCACACACCACACATGCGTGCACACACACACCAAATACACACACCACACACGCGCATACTGACACATCACACAAATGAACATACACCACACACACGTGCACACTCAAAAGCACACACGTGCACACATGTGTGCACATACACACCATATGTGTCCACATGCACACCACACACATGTGCATACACACACCACACACACACCAAACACGTGTGTGCTGACACATATCACACATGCATGCACACACACACCACACACACATGCACGTGTGTGCACACACACATTTGAGTTTTAGGAGAGAATAGGTAGAGGAAATATTCAATAAATTAAAAGCTGCAACACTTCTAGAATTAATGAAACACAATACTCAGGCTCAGGAAGTACATAAATTCCAGTCAAGATAAATAAAAATGAAAGCAGCACTTGTACACGTGATTGTGAAACTGTCACAAACCAAAGATAAGCAGCAAGTCTTTCAAGAGTCAGAGAGTGAAGACAGATTACCTACACAGGCATGGTGTTTAGGCTGACGGCTGACAGTTGAGTAAAATCTTTGAAGTATTTCAGGAAAATAATTGTCAACTTTGAATAGTGTAGTTAGCGAAATCATCTTTCAAGAACAAGTACAAAATAGATGTCCAGACAAACAAAAACTAATAGGCTTTTCACCCTATTACTTCAGGATTACTTCCAGAAGAAGAAAAATTATGCCCCAATGAGGGTAATAAGGATGGTGTGCTTGCAATGGAAGGCCAATGAGCAAGGAAATTGTTTCATTTGTGGGTAAATCTAAAGAAACATTAGTGATATGAAAGTGTAGCAGTAACACCAGCACGCCCATGCACACACCACACACACCCCACACACTACACAACACAAATGTGTGCACAAATACTGCACACACACACCTGCACACATACACCACAAACACACACAAAAAGAAAAATCCTGAACAAGAGTGTCAAAAGTGATTAAGAAATCAAAAGTAGCATCCTATAATTCCTTGATTGTTCAGGATAGTTTTACATTTACATCAATATGCATGTCAAATTTTCTAGATTAACCACACATGAAGCAGAATATAAACCTTCTAATCTGGTGGAGGGAGAAATGGGGTAAGAACACTGAGCAGTTTGAAAGATGGAAAAAGGAGAAATAGATTTAAAAGAAAGGGTAGAAAACTTTGGAAAGTAGAAAGTTCCTCTTCAAAGTTTCCCTTCTTGTTAAAAAATAAACAATAAATGTTACAAATAATAATTTCTTTTAAAGACTAACTTCTTCTTCCAAAGCCTTCTTGCTTTTTGCTGATGACTCTTTGTTAAGCCCTATCCTATGCAATTGTTAGCTATAAAGGAATGAGTACATTCTGTGTCCTTGTACTTTAACCGAGATATTTGTTCTGGACGTTCTCAGGCATGTCCCAGCTCGCAGCCCATGCCCCTTCCTTATTTGAAAATGTTATGACTTTTCTAAATCCTTTCGGAAACCACTTCCTCTTTTCCATTGTTCTTCATTGCTTTTACCTATTTAAGAAGTTTTAAGCTGTTGGCTAATCAGGTTTAGCTTAGACTGTGAGGTCCAGATCCAACCAATGGAGATAGGACCCATCGCGCAAAGAATAAATAACTGTGCCTTTCTTTTGTTCAGTGTACTCTCCCGGCAAGGTTGCTGACAAGAAGCACCCTTTCCGTGGAAAGTAAAATTGCGTTGCTGAGAAAATTTATATTCAAGTGCTACTTCTTTTGCAGCATGAAAAATTTACGTATAACAAAAACATTCGCAAATACACACAAAAAATAAATTCATTAAAACAAAAATTAAATGTTAACAATTATAATTGATGTAAATGGAGTAAATGCTCCAGTTAAAAACAAAGATTTTTGGAATGGATTTTCAAAATCTCAACTATATACTCCTTGAGAGACAAATCTAAACCTAAAACATATTTAGAAATATTGATAGTAAAAGTATAGAAAATATTTACCAAGTAAATATGAAATGAATTTCAGACAAAATGCACAGTAAGACAAAATGCAAAGAAGAGTTAAAGGGGGGAAACTATGCATGATAAATGTTCACCAGGAAGATCTAGAAGTTCTTAACTTGCAGACACCTAATAATACAACTCCAAAAATATGTGCAAAAGTTGATGGAAATACAAGGGGAAACTGAAAATTTGACCCTCATAGTATTTTCAGGCCATGTATACAAAAGCCCTAAATCATTTTCTTAATTGGGGCAGTGACTGTATATCATCTAGATTCACAAAAGTGGCTGTTCCACTGGATTCAAACTTTGTTTACAAAATTGAACTCAGTAAAACCAGTTTGTGGGTGCAGATGGAATTTTAGGCCATATTAGTCCTTTGAGATTCTGTGATGCATTCAGTCAGGGCTGGGGTTTGTCCCTGGCATCCTTCCCGCTCCCTCCCAATCTTGTGGGCTCGTGGGCAGGTGGCTCGACATGGGTAAGGATGCAGGACTGAGGAGTGCGAGAGGGGACAGACAGAATGCCCAGCAAATGTCCCTTCTCCAGTCTGTCACGCCAAGGGCAACCAGGCTGAGTGCCACCGGGATCTTCACGTTGCTGTGTAGAAAGACTTCAGAGGCATTCATCACAGAGGCAGAAGAGGAGCATTTATCACAAGGATGCCCCTGACTGGTCCTGGGTTGCCTTGCTTGCTATGAACTTCTTCCAGGAAGTCCTTCGGGGTCCACAGGCGGGAGTACCAGGCAAGGGTACCTAAGGCGTCCACGTCACAAGTAAGAGAAACCCCAGGGCAGTGTTAAAAGAAAAACCTGAGTCAGAGGGAGAACATTGCAGAGGTTGCCAGGTGTGGACTGCAGATGTCGGGTGTGGACCACAGATGTCACTGGGACAGCCCCTCCCCGCTACTCAGAGGCAGCACCTGGCCCTGCCGCTCCTTGCTGTGCGCCGCCTCCACCTCCTCGGACTTGGACTCAGGTTTATATCCGCCTCACTTCATCCCAGTCCCGGGTGAGCAGCGCTGGGTTTATGTCTTTATTTGACGAAAACGAGCTATTGGTACCTGTATTGGGGAAACAGCATACAAGCAAGAAGCTTACAGCCTCAGTGGCGAAAATTTTTTTCACGTCAGAGACTGAGAACTCTTGCAGTCTTTATCTCATCCCGTCTTCTCTAGACAGAAGATACCAAAAAGTTGCAATCAAAGATCTCTTCATCTTATTGATAAAGCCACTAATAAGCCAAAATGTCTGTCAACGTCAACCGCAGCATGTCAGACCAGTTCTATCGCTACAAGATGCCCCGTCTGATTGCCAAGGTTGAGAGCAAAGGAAATGAAATCAAGACAGTTATAGTTAACATGGTTGATGTTGCAAAGGTGCTTAATCGGCCTCCAACGTATCCCACCAAATACTTTGGTTGTGATCTGGGAGCACAGACCCAGTTTGATGTTAAGAATGACTGTTACATTGTCAATGGATCTCCTGATGGGAATAAGACATGCTGGATGGATTCATTAAAAAATTTGTTCTCTTTCCTGAATGTGAGAATCCTGAAACAGATCTGCATGTCAAAAAAGAAGGAAACAATAGATAATTTTTGTAAAGCCTGTGCCTATCGATGCATGCTTGACATACGTCGTAAACTCCGCACATTCATTCTCAAAAGCCCACCTGAGAATAATGACAGTGGTGCAGGAAAGAAAGAAAAGGAGAAGAAAAATAGGGCAAAGAGAGGAAAATGGCTCTGTACCCATCAGTGAGACGCCACCATCACCACCACCAAATGGAATTAGTCCTCCTCCACATACAGTGGAAGCAAAGGAGGAGGATGATGACTGGGGAGAAGATACAACTGAGGAAGCTCAAAGGCATCCAATGGATGAAACCAGTGACCATGCAAAAGTTCTGACTCTCAGTGATGGTTTGGAGAGAACAGTTGAGGAGCGGGTCAATATCATGTTTGATTTTGCCAAGAAGAAGAAAGAAGAGGGTATTATTGATTCGTCTGACAAAAAAATTGTTGCTGAAGCAGAAAGACTGGATGTGAAAGCCATGGGCCCTCTTGTTCTGACTGAAGTTCTTTTTAATGAGAAGATTAGAGAACAAATTAAGAAATATAGGCGCCATTTCCTATGATTTTGTCACAACAAAAAAGCTCAACGGTACCTTCTTCATCGTTCAGAGGGTGTGGTAGCAACACATGAAGCTCAGCGTATCTCCAAGATTCCACATATCTTGAAGAAGATGTACCATGCAGACCTTTTAGAAGAAGAGGTCAGCATCCGCTGGTTGGAAAAGACTTCTAAGAAACATATCTCCAAAGAACTTGCCAAAGAGACTCGTGTCAAAGCAGAACCATTTATGAAATGGTTGAAGGAGGCAGAGGAAGAATCTTCTGATGGTGGAGAAGATGAAGATTAGAACATGAAGGTGGTGTATTCGAAGAGTGCAAGTGTACCGGAAGTTGAAACCGTAACGTCCGACAAGGATGACGACACTGATATTGGTGCCATTTAAGGGATGGATGCAACCTAGCTTAAACGTGTAATGCTGCAAACTTTTTTCGATTATCAGCCAGAAGTGCAACATGTATGTGCAAAAGCTAAAATAGCTTCATGTCATGCTACACTTTACACTAAAAATTATTACTGTGAGTGGTCTGTAATTAAGCGCAATGAGACATCTAGGGAGTCCATACACATCAGTGAGCAGATGTAGTTTGCTTATTTATAGCATGTTTCTTTTTGAAGAACTAGTGGTGGACACATTTGGATCACATTTATACAGTTACCAGTATCAAAGAAAGATTTGATATCGGTCATTCTATAGAGGTTTGACTCTGAATGACTTAAGCTGAAGTAACTGGCTCCGTTTTTAAATGTTGTGCCATCATTTCACCTCATGAGCATTCTTGGAGCCTGCTGGCTATTGTTAGGTGCTGATTCTATAAAGAGGTCTTCAACAGAATGTAAAGCAAACTTACTTGTAATTACCTTATTCAGAACATTAAGAAATACAGTACTAAAGTTTTATCTCTAGTCTCTCAAATTGGCATCTGGTAATGTACATTGTGAGGTAGACTGATAATCAAATGACAATGAAACGTCTTACCAGGAAGTAAATATGACCTGAGTGTCCTATAAATTAAGAGCAGGTTTTGAAACCTGGAGAGTTGTTTTCTCATTTCATGCACACTTCATAGTCTTTGAAGTCATATGCATTGTATGTTGGATGAGCCAGGGAAACTACTACATTAACAAGCATTTTGTGTGTATGTAGTAGTGACTTTGTACTGAGAGAACTTGCTTGGGGTGCAATTAAACAATAAACTGATTTTATTTGGGAGACACAGGGAAGGGTACACTTACTAGCAACCTAAGCATAATTTTTAAGCTTTTGCCCTTAGGATTTAAATTACAATTCCAAAATGTTAGACATACTGTATCTTCTTGTTCAGTATGGCTTTTTCACCCTTATGGTTTGTTCTTTAATGCCTTTTACATTTGGACACATAGCTTATGCTTTTTAAATTTTGGTTGCTATCTTGCCAAATGTAAGTGTTACTATGTTTCAAACTTGATTTTCTTCCTTTTTCTTTCTCTTTTCCTTTTTTTTTTTTTTCCCAGAATGTCTTATGTAAAAAGAAAGCTAAAAGTATACTTCCAAGTCAGAGCCTCTGTTTTGGTGTAAGACTTGGGATATTTTTTACTTCACATTGAATATAACCAGGCACCCAAGAAGTCTGATGGCCACCTGAGTGCAGGTGACAAGGGCCTGACAGAGCCCATGCAGGGCTTTAGATCTGAACACACAAGAGTCAATAACTTGCTTGTGAACTCCTTGCCAGATCTAAACTCAATACAGGTTTTGACTGTGTTTCAGTAATCATCTTCAAGGTTAAACTTGTTGGCAGTTATCCCTCTTCACAAAGGTGCACAGTGGGAACTGAGAATCGATAGGGTTAATTTTGGAGCAGTGGTTTATATCATTCATGTCTTTGTTTTTCTGTGACTTATCTCACAGATAAGACCTTAATAACAAATAGGTGTAAAAATTTTTCATATTGAAATGATGCAAACATTTGATGTCATAAAACCTTGTTGGCTTGGTATTTTGAGGAACTGAAACCTAGCAATCTTACTGGAGAGAAAAGAATTGGCCTACAGCTGCCTGTGATAGATTCTGGTGCGAGTGGAGCAGGAGTCATATACCTGGAGGGAATGTGCTTTGTCACACCAAACAGGATTTTTTTTTTCTTCAAACTCAGTGTTGCATAGGTTTAAAATTCTTTGCCTTGAGGCCAATTTGCTTTCATTAACTGAAACAGGTTTCTCCGTGTCAGGCTGGTCTCAAACTCCCAACCTCAGGTGATCAGCCCACCTCAGCCCCCAAAGTGCTGGGATTACAGGCATGAGCCACTGTGTCCAGCCCACATGATATTTTTTAAAGCATTTTTGTTTCATGTGAATTTAACCCTATATTGGGAAATTGGTGTTAATATTTTAATAATATTAATATTTTATTTTTACATACTAATTTTACAAAACTTAGAACATATTTTAAAAATTGAAAGTATCCATTTGTCCATTATCTGAAAAATATTATGACTATTTTAAAGAATTTTTGTCTTTTGTCTTCTTTATGCACATGTTTCTCGTTTTCTCTTTCAATATCACACACACTACTTTACCTCCTCCACAGGGATGACCTGTTGTTGGCTGATCAGCAGTCATACCCCTTTCTTTTTGTTGGAAGGGATCCAATTACATTAGTTAAGGGGAAAAAAGAGGGTAGGGGAGGCTGGCCACAACCGCAGCACCAGAGGTGAATTTTGATTGGACTAAACCAAACAAGGAATTCTGCCCACCTGGCTGGTGATGATTGGCTTAGGCCTGAGCGTGACATGCAGGGCTGACCAATGAGGAGTGAGAGGGAGCCTGCTTGCAGGTGGGGGTTTACTCCTCGATGAAGTGTGGCCATAAGTCGTCTCCACTGCAATGTCTGGACTTTGAGAACCTCCAGTGACCTTGCAGGGACAAGCTTGAGAAGAAAAGTCTAAGGATGTCAGGCAGAAGGAAAGAAATCACCTGGGTTCCTGATGATGGTCTGGAGCAGCTCAAACTCCTCATCTCCAGCCTCCAGTCATACCGGACAGTGGTTGTCTTCTGTGGGGCGTGGCCAGTTGAGCTCCCGGTCCTTGCACAGCCAGGGAGAAAGCAGCCCAATGATACACCGGGCTCTGCTCTTAGGATGACGTTTTGCTGTGTTCCTAGAGTTCTTCTGGAGTTGTTGATGCTAACCATTCCAGCAAGCTATTATTCCGTGATTTACTTTGTTGGTCCCATATTGTCAAACTTTCTCATTTGGTTTTTGGTATTAATAGAAATGCCAATAATTACAGTAATAATAGCTAATATTTACTTTGCTCCTTCCTCAGTTACACCAGAAACTGAGCCAAATACATTACTCGTGTCATCTCATTTAATCAGAAAAATGAGTATTCTGCTGTTATCCTCATTTTGCAGTTGAAAAACCGAGAGATCAGAGAGGTAGTGTAATTCATCCAAGGTCACATGGCTAGAGGTGGCAAAGCCACCTCAAAGACGATGCTCTCATATCATATATGTACATACATACACATGTATGTATGTACACATTATAAAATATTAATCTGCCGCATTGAAGAGAGTTCCTTGTGTTAAGAAAGCATCCTTCCATTTTTACTTCAGTGCTTCTAGCCCCTTTCTCTTGTGCCACTTCCTATTTCTCCTTTCTCTTTGTAATATTACACAGAGATTTGTCCACTACTTGTATATTTTGTATGCAAAACCAGTTGTTAAGGTTATTATTTCATTTTCATTCTGCTTTACAAGTGTGTTTATTTCTAATTCTATCTTTTTTCTTTTATTTATGGATTTTTTTACTCAGCAACATTTTGTGACCATGATTCCACATTAATAAATACGCCTTACTGTTACAATTTTAGTGGCTGCCTGTATTGCCTAAGTGTGATGTTTATAAGTTGCAGAGCTTACTGGTTCCCTCTGCCAAACTCAATCCTGGATGAGCTAAGGAAGAGGGATGGATGCAACAACTGAGGAGTAAACATGAGGAAATGTATTGAGAACCCTCTGGAGGCAGAACCAGTGTGGCCACAGAGCCCAGAGCCAGGGCTGCCGTCTCTACACAGGAAAGCGAGAACTTCTAGAGTTCATACCAACTGTTCATTATTGGTGCGGTCTCAGGCCTCAGTTGTGATCTCTATTAGCCAGAATGAATACAAGAGCATAGGGCTCATCATTTTCTGTTGCTACAGGAAGGAATTAGTGATGTTTAATTTTCACAAACGTATGGTACTAGCATAGAATGAGAACAACAGGCCAAAGGGAGAGAGCTTCTGTTTTCTCACCAGCAGAGATGGGAGCACCAAGCCTAGCCTGACAGATCACCATGCCAGTTTCCAGAGAAAGCTCTCACAAGTAGCAGTTCCACACTTTCCTTGCACTGCCCTGTCTTCTTCATGAAGCGCCATATTTTCCCATCAACTAGAAGGTATCTCTCTGGATTCTGAACTCCAAAGAGTAAATCAGACACAGCTGCTGCCCCAGAGGAGTTGACAAAGCAACACATGGCAAGAGTTGCAGCCTGAAGAATGAATAAAACGCACTACATGCTCCCAGAGTAAGAAAGGGTGAAGGGAGAGCCTGGCCAGGATCAGAGATAGCGGAGATGTGCAAGTGTATAATAGAGGCCACATGCCCCCAGATTAAGAAGGGGTGAGGGGAGAGAGCCCGGCCGGAATCAGAAATAGTGGAGATGTGCACATGTGTAATAGAGGGAGTGCCTTGAGAAGCAAACACAGCACAAAACGTTTATTTTTAAATAATAAATAAATGGCAAAGGAAGTGCAGGAAAGGAAACATTCACAAAATCGAAATCACTAAAGTGCTTTCAATCATAAATTTTAAAAGACCAAAAGGCTGTCTGACTTAAAACACTGTTTCCAGATATCCAACAATTGTTTAAACACGATCTCATGCTATTTCTGAAGGAAATGCAGAAACGCCCAGAGTATGGCTTTCTTTGAGTCCCAAGATGCATAGCCTATCAAGTGACACTCGGGAAAACACAAAATTGCTGCCTAACATGAAAATTGAAATGTCCAAGGCCAAGTTCAAGGTAAAGACAATATAATTCATTCATGAGTCTGCATGGAGTCTTCACTACAATAATATCAGATTTTTTCTGGAGGTTAAAGAATTTTATATTTCCTAATTGAGAATGAGGAGATAAGACCTAACCTATTCATCTACAGAGTACATTGAAACACACATCTCAAATGACGCCTGGCAGTGAAATGCTTTTTAAACTTCAGTTCCTCCCTGCTCAAGTTACAAAAGAGAATCAAAAGTTCTGCACCAAGTTAACTGGTTCAAGTGCCATTAAGAAACCGTTTCCATTCTAGAATGAAATAGAATTTTCCTTAGGTCACTCATCTGTCCTCTTAAAGCAAGCAGCATTGCATTTTATCTTGACATTGTAAGAAAAAAATCAAACTGAGAGTATATGTCTTGGACCATTTTTGTCTTTTAGAAAATGCCAGTGAGGAATATGCACATTTTCAGCCTTTGACGGTGAAACCTGTTGGTCTCATATGGCTCCCACCTTCCCTGGCTGGGGTCCCTCTGGCGCCGTGGAGTCGAAGTCTCCTTGAGCACCAGCCCTTGGGTGCACTTTCTTGGTCTCCTGCCGTGCAGAGCTGGAGAGGTCCATCGCCACATCTTCCAAGGCATTCTCAGGGCTCGCTTTATCCGAGCCTCTCTGTGGTCCTGCCTGACTCTGGCTAGAACCTTCTTTGAGGTGGTTAGAGCCCCAGAGTCCTGCCAACTTATCTTCACTTCCTGGCTTCCTTATCATCCCCACAGATTTTTTATGCATCCCTTGCAACAAAAAAGGAAAAAATAAAAATTTAAATTCACCAATGAAGTAAATTTTCTTATTGTTGTTCTTCTCTAAATCCCATTAGAATTGTCCTTGTCGGTGCCTGTCTCTGGGGCCTACAGGAGTGGCAGGACCTTAGGGGTTGAAAGCAGGTGTCTGCCCCCGGGTCACATCCAGCAAAGGTGCTTTGGATGACATGGTGATTGGCACTGGTCCACTTCCCCCAAGGCTGCGGTCCTGCGGATGCCAGTATGTGCCCTCCCCAACCTGCTTGTGCAATTTCAGATGAGCTGGCTTGGGTCGCTGCCCACAATGCTCTCTCTAGTGTTTCAATCCTTGAGAGCAAAGTCAAGACATATTTATGATTGAGATCTCCAGTGCCCAGGATAGGGCTGCTTGGTAGCTATTCAAAAACTGTTCACTGAGCAAAAACCTTCCTCCATCCAAACCTAAAACGCCACCATGATCCTCCTAACTAATCCTCGTGGAGGTACTCATCTGTAACTCATTCCCACAATCTGTCATCCCTGCCTGTTAGTTTCTGGCAACAGCAAACAGAGCAACAAGGGTGGAGCCTCCTGAGAGTGCTCAACCCCGAAGTTTGGACCTCAGCAGCGAGAATGGTTAAGCACCAAACATCTAAGGGACATAAAAGCCACACAGCAGCTTGTTCATGGCAGAACCAAGCCCGCAGCCTGCCCTCCTGACTCAGATAGAGGGGCTCACTGTCTCCCAGGGTCGCTGCTCGGCACTACTCTATTTCCTATTACCAAGTGCCCTAAATTGTATGGTCTAAAAATTCTAACAGCATTCAAGACTTGGGAAATATATTTCACATAATGCAATGATGTCTTTTCACCCTTAAATCCCAAATACATATTTAGCATGCGTAGCCCGGTGAGACTTTTTCACAGAGCCTAGACAGTCTCTGTGAAAAATGAGGCAACCGTCCAGATGCTGCAAGCTTTGTTATTAGTTAAAAAGAAAAAGTAAGGTTCTGGGCTTGAATCTCTGTAAAGTCACGTTGCCTTGCTTTGGAAATGGTTGCCTCGTTGGGAACCCCCGGGGATCCCCCTACCTCCCCCAACACCCAGAACCACACGCTCCAGGGGGACCCTTTCTTACCCAACAGCCAGGGCGCGCAGGAGCCCAGCAGGCCGCCCTCGGCGGAGTTGAGCACGGAGTCGGGCAGCGGGATGCAGTGGCGCACCATGGCCCCGTACAGCCCGTACTCGGCCATCACACTGCTGCCGCCCCAGCGCTTCTCCCGCTTGCGCCATTTGGCCCTGCGGTTTTGAAACCAGACCTGGTTGGAGGCAGGAGGAAAAGCAGAGGGCACACAGAAGAGACAGTGAAGAGGGGCGCCTGGAGGAGCGCAGGCGGCGTCCCTGGGCTCGGAGCTCCTCTCTCCAGCACGGTCCCATGCTATTTCTGAAGGAAATAGCTCCTGAAGGCCAACTAGCCGCGCCCAGGGAGCGCACCCAGGAGCCCCCAGCGGCACCCACGCGCGCTCCCGACTCACGGGCATTCAGCGCGGTAGGGACACGGGTGACCACGTCCGCTGAAGTTTCCATAGAGTCAGGAATGAAAAAAAGGAAGAATCAAACTCCCTTTTCCCACATTGTGTGAAGAGGTCAACTACAGTGTTTCTGCTTTTTCTCATTGATTGGAAAGAGTTCCCCGGGGCAATGGCTCCTTCCAAGCTTAGGCTATCGGATTGCTGGTGATATTTCTCATTAAAAACACTATGTTAGTAAAAGACTATTATGAAATACGGTGTAGCTGTTAAAAAAAGAGTTAGTGACATATCTTCTGACAAAAACAAAAGCAAACTTCTACCTGTGCATGTGAGCCTGTGTATATGCACGTAGATATGAGTATGCGCATACATATTCAGGCGCAGATAATACACTCCACAAAGTGCGGAAAGGTCTCCTCAGGCATTTATGTTGATTTCTTTCAGGGCTTGAGATAGAGAGGTAGTCTTTCCGCCGCCCCCCCCCCCCATTGGCATTCTTTATATAGTTTCTAGTTGCAACACACATTATTGCGTGATTTTAAAGAATAATTTGATATTAATAATAATAAAAGGAAAAAAGGCATGAGGGTCACTGGAACATGCTCTTGTGGTGCTTTCAGCTAAGGGACCCTCAGTTTCTGTGCAAAAGGAGCTGTAGAGAAGGGACTACCGATTGGCTGGCTGAGTGTGGGAATGGCAGATTCTCTATGTGTCTTTGAAAAGGAGAAAAGGGACCCCAGACACCTGTATCCGGTCTTCAGGGAGCTTGGTTTTCACAGCCAGCATTTCTCGGGCATATACATCAGGGTAGTGGGCCTCGCTGAATGCCTTCTCCAGCTCTTCCAGCTGGTGAGCAGTGAAAACTGTCCTGCAAGGACCCCAAAACACACACGTAGGCACATGTCCCCTGGGGAAAGCAGCCTCCCTGGCCTTAAGGACCACCGTGCCTGCCTCCCCTGCTGTCCACACCCCAGAAGCCACCTCATGATAACAAGACACCCCACCTCTGAACGATTAGCTGATGTAGTCTAGAAGTTTGATTCAAACAAAAACAGTCCTTTAGCTCTTTCTTAATGAATTCCATCAGTTCATTCTGACAAAATCTATTTGACAGACCCACAAAATTATGTCTTTAAAATGTTACTGAAAAAATTACTACCAAGACTGCAGCATTTTCCCAGCCTCCTGGGACTGCAGAATTATCTTCCCAAATGGCTTCTGTGCCTTTCCCACTGCCAACCAGGAGGCCATTGGGCCTGTCATCATGCAGGGCCACACATTCTCAGATGCAGGTGCCAGAAACCTTGGGCTGTGTCCCAAGGAAAGGCAGGCAGAGAGGACTGTCTGCCCCTGTACCTGTGCCGCCGCTTCTTCCTCTTGCCCAGGGTGGGGGACGCCTTTAGGTCATTCCTGTCTTCAGATGGGCTGTCCTCATCTGCTGGCACAAAAAGAAGAAGAGGAGTTTAAAGGTGATCATATTCTCTGCTTTATGTCCTGGATTTTAATGTAAGGACTGAAGTTATGAACCTCTCAGGTATTTGAGTAGTTAACAATATGAGCTAGCATTTTTAGCACCTTCTAGATCCCAGGCTCTGTGCCTAACATTGTCCATGCATTATCTCAAGTATTCTTAATAAAATAATAAAACACAAAAATGGCTGCTATTATTACCACTCTATTTTTACAGATGAGAAAACTGAGGCACAGAATGGTTAAGTAATTTGCCCAAGAGCACACAGATAGTAAATGGCGAAGTTGGGATTCAAATCCCAGATCATCTGAAGCCAAAGCTACTCAGCCACTGATTACACTTTCTATCCCCACACTGCTTCCAAACACAGCCTTATCATCTTAACCTCTACCCCAACATTTCCCAAAGGAAGTCCGGGGCTTGTGACATCAGAACCTTTGTCAGAACTGCACCCCTGCCCTTATGCACCAAATCAGAATCTCTGGAAGTGGGGTCTAGGAGGCTCCTTCTTGACAAGTGTGCTCAGATGATTTGTAGTTACCCTTGAAAATCTGAGAACCACTCTGCTCTGTTTTACCTTTTTATACTCATTATATCAAAAAGTCTAGATGGAAAAGAAAGTTAGAAGACCAAACTATTGTGAGATTCATTGCTAGAAAGCATAATTATCTGAAAATATTTTTTAAATGAGTAAAGGCAAAAATAACTAAATAATAATAGTTTTATTACATCAATTACATCCTACATCAATTAGTTCACCAGAAACCTGACTTGGATTAAAATATTCTGTATTGGGCTGTCCAACCCGATAGCCATGAGACACATAAGGTTATTGAGCACATGAAATGTCGAACGTTGTTGGGTTAAAATGCAGTATTTAGATTCATTTCACTTTTAATGTGACTGTGAGAAATTTTCATCAAACATGTAATCACATCCCATTTCTCTTGGACAGCTCTGCTCCAGACCTTCAGAAATGCCCGCAGAATAGGATTTAGCTGCCTTTCATTTTGTCAGTGCTCACAGAAGAAATAACTCATCCCATGAA
The DNA here is from genome assembly GCA_004027835.1 of Alouatta palliata. Lineage (NCBI taxonomy): Eukaryota > Metazoa > Chordata > Mammalia > Primates > Atelidae > Alouatta > Alouatta palliata. The sequence continues at coordinate 36,990 of PVKV010014434.1, read as the reverse complement.
GACAGTTTTCGCGTTTTTAGTGACTCTGATAGGAAGTTTCATTTTGTCTTACGTAGAGGCTTATGAGATAAAGTCCTTTTAGAGTGGAGCCTGCCCATTGATCTGATATGCTTCCTTTAATATCATGATACCCAATGTACTCTTTTTCCCTTGGCTGCCTGGATGCTTAGCTCTAAGTTCTACCACATACCTTCACTAGTCCACCCTTTCTTTCGTAATTCTTTCTTTTCTCTCCCACACCCCAATCCACTCGATTTCTTAGTCCTTGTCCTTTACAGAATTTCATTGCTTCCTTCTCTTTCCCCACCACAATGGGTAGGCAGAGAACACATCTCTCGGCTAACTACATAACTCTAGGTGTAATGAATCCCCGAGGTTGCTTCTTTCTGTTGCCCAGGGGACTGGGAGGATCCCGCTGTGCCGGCAGAGGAGCAAGGTAACAGACTCTCTTTTCAGCACCCTGAGGGACGGACAGTTCCGGGGCTCAAGGCCCGGTGCTCTTCAAGGTGTCGTCAATCCTTCGATCAGTTCCGCCCGCGTTTCCACCTGGAACCAGGTTCGGTGCTGCTGGTGAACAACACAGGCCCCAGGCCTCCCCGACCCACGCCGCTGCCAGAGGCCGAGACTGGCGCCTGGCGCTGAGGGGAAAAAAGGCCCTCTGGAGATGGTTGTTGGGCTGCCAAGACCCCAGGGTCTCATCAAAGAGTTCTACCTGGCACCAGGTGGTGGCGGTCCGGCATCGCTGAGGGAACAGGACCCAGGATGAGAGGAAGGGATTTGGGATGCAGCAAGGGGCAAAGGGCGCAGCTCCGCGAATGCTCCTCCCCCGACCGGGCCTCGCTCTGGGCTCCCCGCTTCCCTTAAATCTGGGCCGATTGGGCCGGGGGCGTAGTGGGGCGATGGTGTGTGACCCCTGAGCGGCTCCGAGCCTAGGGGTCCCGGGCAGGAGCTGAAAGCGCGAGCCTGATTACCGGACGTCGAGACGCTGTCGCTGCGTTTCTGGCGGCCGAGCGCAGGCGGACGACTGGGGGCCTGCGGGGCAACGGGCTCGGGGCCCCTGGGCTGCAGGAACGGCACATCCGTTAGGAGCAGGCAGGGGGCTCGAGCGGCCGCCGGAGGCTGCGCGCCGAAACCACAGAGGAGGCCGAGCCCCAGTGGGAGGGCCCCACGCGCCAGGCTGGAGCTGTCGAGCCCTGGGCCAGGGCACGGCGCGGCCGCCGGACCCTCGCAGCCAGATCCCTGCCCCGGGCCGGCGGGGGCCGGCAGGTCGGCCTCCAAGTCCAGCAGGTCAGTGATGGCGAAGCCCCGGGGTCGCGAGCCCCGGGGAGAACCGCCAGGCACCAGCGCCCTGCTCCTGGTGCGCCCGTCGGAAAGCGCGTCCCGGCCAGTCATGGTTCCTTAGCAAAAAGGCGCGAGCCTCTCTGGATCCCGTTTGCAAAGGGCCCAGCTTAGAGGAAGCTTTATACGATTGGGCTGCCGGTCGGGCGCGGGAGGCCTGAAGGGCTCCAATCAACTGGGCGCCGGCACGTCGCCGTTCCGGACCCCGCGAGATGGGGACGCCACCAGTTCCCCTCCCCTCGGTTACCGCCCTCCCAGCTGCAGTCCCCTCAGTCACCTCCTTCTCCTCTCTTCTCTTCAGCCCACACCATCCCCCATTCTAGGAAGGAGGGGAGGGAAAAAGGGAAGGGACAGTGACTCCGCTGTCTCCCTGTCCCTGGAAAAGCCGCAAGTTCTACATCCTGCCGTGGTCTTCTCCTTTCTTCCAGACTCTGGGTGGAGGCCCCACTCCCAGCTGCCCTGAAGCTTCTTTGATGCGACCGAACTCCCCATTAAAACCTAGGACCCCATTCCCAACCACACCACCACGGCTACCACCAGTAAGTCCCCAACCAGCCCTCCACCTCCGCCGCCGGTGCCACGAAGGCCTTCCCGCAAGACGATCTTCTCCGAAAATCCCCAAAGGGACAGGAATGAAAATCGTGTATTTAATCTTCGGTCATTCTTCCTCCATCCAAATTCAGTCCCAGGCCCGTCCGGAGCACTCCACAGGCTGAGATGTAGGGGGACGCAGACTCACACGAGCTGGGGAAAGGGAGAGAAGTAGAGGCAGGAGTGAACTGCCCCGGGCTGAGGCGGGCAGGACACCAGGTTTAACCAACAAAACACAGTAGGCTCAATGAAATGTGAATTTCGGATAAACAAGGAGGGCTTTTTTTTTTTTTTTTTTTTTTAGTAGGAGTATGTATCAGTATTTTATCCAGCAACCCTAAACTGGGGAGGAATGGAGGGTAGTAAATTGGAATAAAATAGGGTCTGCCTACCGGGAAGCACACCTTTTCATCGGAGCTTACAAATTATTGTGCCGTTTCGCGATTATTCAAAGAAACCTTGATTCTTGGAATAATCAGTGAAACTTTCATATTCGCTAAAGTTGGCCACAAAGCACGTGAGTAAGCCACTCCTGGTTCGCGCTTTGAACTCAACCAACCCTCATCGCTGGGATGCCTGAGTCCACCCTTCCCAATCCCAGAGTCCCGGAAGCAGATCTCTTCAGTCCCACTCCCTGAGGGCCCTACAGTCCGAGGTCCCTCAGCGAAGGAGGAACGAATGCCTGAGCCCCAGGGGAACCCGGCGCTGCTGCCTGCGCTCATGCCGGGCTGGAGCCCGAGTGCGGACCCTGAAAAGTGGGTCTCCCGCTCTCTTCGCGTTCGAGTGGGGCCTCCGCTAAACAAGCAGATTAAACAAGGGGCTTCCGATAAGGATAATTACAGGAGGCTGCGCATTAACTTTCCATTACTAAAGGAAGACCCAAATCTTTCCTCGCAAGCTGTCCCCGGGATTAGCAAAACAATAACTTTCCTTTGAGATAATTGTCTTTTGAATTGCTCCAGCTCCGGGGCGGGAAGCCGGGAACGCTTTAGATGGCAGAATTGTTTCGACTCCGCGAGAAATATTCCTCCAGATTTATTTCTGGGTTTAAAGAAGGCGTTGGGCATACAGGGTCCGAAAGAAGTGCTCTGGCTCTTAGACCGGCTGCGTAGTCGTTTGTAAATCCGAATTTGGGGTCGCAGTTAAGGGAGATACCTCCGATTCCACACAGTTTGTAGCCCGCGACAGGTCAGGCAGGCAGGGCAGTAGATTCTAAGGTGGCCCGACCGGGGTGGCCCGCGAGTGGAAAGCCTAAGAGTCACGGGCGGACTAGGGTGCCGCGCCTGCAGCGCTGGGTGGCCACCGAGTGGCCTCACCTGGGCCAGGGCTTGGGGTCTCCCTCCCCTAGGTCTGCCTGGAAGGTACGCGATCACCGGAGTGACAGACCCGGAGTAGACAGCCAGTGATTCAAAGACACCAAAAGGCCAGGCGGCAGGAGCCCAGCCTCGACCACTCCCTACGGTGACCGCGGCGCAGAGCCAAGAACATCCCCGTTTCCAAACCCGCGGGAAGGATCGTCTTAAACTCATTTTGAAGGTGAGAGCAACTGAAACTTATTAACCCAGTCACATCGGACACAGAGAAAGACGTGGGGAGAGCGAAACTGAGCAAGAGACCGGATCAAAGGAGCCCGTGTTGGGGCTCTAAGGGGACTCAGAGATGGACAAGAGGCGAACTTCTAAGGGGTCTGGCAATTCCTGGACTGAGACGTTCCCAACGCATCCCGGGATCCCAGAGCCAGGGAGAGGGCTGCAAGATCCCAGCAGGGGATGAGTTGGGTCCTGGGGCACCTTGTTTTTCGCAGCGTGGCGGTGGCGGGAACGCAGCGCAGGAGGACGCTTTCATTTCATCCTCCTGCAATGAGAAACGCCCCCATCCGACGCTGCGCTAATCTGTGTCACCGCCTCCACCCCCAGCTGCTGCCGGAGCTCTGAGATCCACTTGCGCGCCCTACGTTGCGGGGATCCGCTCAGCGTCAGCTAAGACCAGAGAAGCGCTTCTTGCAGTTTAGGAGAGGTCTGCAAGAGACAAAAAGCTGGCCCCTGATTCGCCCACTCTCCGCCTGTCCCTGGGGTGCCCTCGCAGTTGCCAAATCTACCTGCCGCGTTTAAGGCACGCCTCCGCGCCCTGGCGGCGGGGAGAATGGGCTCCTTCTAGCTTCCCTCTCCCAGCTACCACCCGCAGATCTATGGCCAGGGGCGCAGCCCTCGCGAGCGTCCCCTCCCCAGGCCGCCCCCAGGGGGGCGTTTTGGGTCACTAAATCCGTAAAGGGTTCCGATTCTGTCTTCATCAGCCAGGATTACGCGGGATTTAACTAATCAGTAAAGGTTTCTCCGCTCATTATTTTCTACGGAAGGTCTCCAGTCCCTGTGTCGCCAACCACGAATGTGCCTTATTCGCGCCAAGCTGAGGTTGGACCGGCTGTGGGAGCTTCTCAGAGCCACAGCTGCCCAGGCTGGCGGGATAAAGTGCTCAGATACAATGGGGTGGGATACCCGGAGAGGGTGAAACGGATCGCCCAGTGCGTCTGCGAAAATGAGTCCCACGGCTCCGTTCCTCTGATTTTCCTCCCACCTCTGTCGGCTCCATCTCGGATGCTTTTGTGTCTTCAGTTAAAAGTTGTAGCAGACGCTGTTTCTTCCTGCCCACCTCCGGCCTGACCCCTCCGCCTGCACACCTGCCCAGCCTCCAGTGCCCGCCCCCGCACATCTTTACCTGGGGACTTTTTCTTACCTTCAGAGCTCACTCTGCCCACTAGCCATAGGTGCCAAGAATTAACACGTGGAGAAATAAGGGGTCAAACACTGACGGGAGTTGTAGTGTAAGCACCCCCACCTCCACCCCCCTCCTCTCCACACACACTCCTTCGCAGGGTGACTCTTAGAGGCACCTTCTACTCTACTTCCCAGAGATCCGAGCAGGGGAAGCTTTAGTTACTTGCTGATAATTGCATTCCGTATTGCCTGCTGTCTAAATGTTGTTGTGCCTACCCAGACCCCCTTTCCAGAACTGTCGCACCTTCTCCCAGCTGCTGTGAGTATGGGAACCTCGAATAGGAAGAAGTGCCCTGGGCTGACAAAGGCCCCTTAATCCAGAGCCCCCCGCCCTCCAGACACACACGCTGTGTCATCCACTGACAGAGGAATGATAGGAGGCCTTTCCTCTTGTTTCAAAGGACAGCTCTGCAAAGGCATTTCTGCTCCAAGCCCCTCTCCCTTCATGGATCAGACCAAGTCAGCTCCTTGCTCAGCTTGTTCCCCTCCCCTCTCAGCTTCTCATTCCTGAGACCTTGTCTCACTATCTCTCAGGTGCCCAGACCCTGTCCCTGGCTCTTCTTTTAGGGACCTGAGCTCAGGCACTTCCTGTCTCCATCTCGCTTTCCCCTAGGTGCTCCTGGACGGCTCGGCTTGGCTTCGAGTCTACAGAGCCCTTCTTTCTCCTCAGGTGGCAATCTCCACCTCCCTGCCTAGGCTTTTGGAATCTTCTCCAGTCTGTGCCCCACTCCCGAAGCCCAGGCTGCTATCTCAATGGATTCCTGAACATCTGTCCCTGTCTCCCAGGGCGCTGAAATGCGGCACACCCAGAGCTGAACTCAGCAGCCTCCCCTGCAGCCTGCACCTCCCCAGGTCTCCTCTTCCTCCACCTCGGGGCCCACACAGAATCCTGAGTGCCATCCTCAGTCCCCCACTGTCCTCACAGGCTCACCTCCCATGACTGAAAGTGATGACAATGGCTGACCCCTCTTGGCTTCTTACTGTGGGCAACTATTATTATAAACACCTTATCACAATGGCCACATTTCATCCTGACCACAGCTCTATGGGTAGATAATATCTACCCATAGAGATTATCATCCTCTACCCATATGAGGAAAGGAAGATTTCAAGTGATCAAATAATTGCAGAAATTGCCGAAGGTCACTCACTGTCCAGTGGCAAAGACAGGATTTGAATACAAGCATTGTGAGCTCACAGCCTAACTCTGATTCTGGGCCACTTGCTGCCTTGTATCCCTCTTCAAATTCTCTTAAGAGGGGTCTTCTCTCCTTTGCCTGCTCTGATTTGACTGCGTGCCCCGAAGTTCATGCGTTGCAACTTAATCACGAATCCAGCAGAGTTGAGAGGTAGAGGCTTTAGGAGGTGATTAGGCCAGCAGGGCTCTACCCTGAGGAGTGGATCAACACTGTTGTTGTGGGAGTGGGTTAGTGACTGTGGGAATGGGTTTGTTATCTTGAGAGTGGGTTAGTGACCATGGGAGTGGGTTACAAGTTCGACCCCTCCCTGCACCCTCTTCTGCTCTCTCTTCCTCTCTCACCATGTGGCACCTTCCACCATGTGAAGCGGCGGCAAGAAGGCCCTCACCTGATGTGGTCCCTTGACCTTGAACTTCCCAGTCTCCGAACCACCAGCCAAATAAACATCTACTGTGTATGAATTACGCAGTCTGTGGTATTCCGTTACGGCAGCACAGAACAGACCATGACACTACCCATCGCCACAGCGTGGCTCAGACAAATTGCTCACTTGCTGGAGTGGAACTTAGTCTGGGGATACTAAGTATACAAATGAGTTTTGGAGCACCCTAAAGAGGTGGCTTCTAAAAAACACAGCCGGCAAACCTTGTCCCATTCCTTGGCAGTTCTGTGACCTTGACTCAGGGACAAAGGGTGAAGCGGCGTTTTCTGCAGCAGCAATGGTGGGTGTCCCGTCGCTACCCTGCATGCTGTGGCATGCTCACTGCTGTGCTCTGTTGTGATTTGGTCTGGTTCCCAGGGGCCTGGGCTGCACATCCCTGCCCTTCCTCTCCAGCCGTCTATCAGTCTGTGAGGGGGTATGTGGGGGAGAAACAATACCATTCAGCAAGGTTATTTTCTGTGTAAATTGACTGGATGACATTTCTGTGGTTTGCATCTAAGAATCCTGTCTAGGGTGGTATGGCCAGGGCTCTGGAGTCTCTTCCTACCTCCTTCATGGCCCTCCCCGTGCCCCACCACTGCCATCTTTATTCCACAGCCGCAGTGATCCTTACCTGAGCACAGTGTATTGCTCCTGCTGCAAATTCCTCAGTGGCTTCCCCTTGCCAGTGGGCAATGCTAATTCCTAACTCCTTCCTGCTAGTGAGTGAAGAAGCTATAGTATCACATTCCCGTCTCGTCAGTGAACAAGTGGGCTCTTGAGAGTCAGCAATCCAGTATATCCTATGAAACCGACCCAGGGTGCTGGGATCAGGGCTGTCCACCCTCTCGTCACTCCCGTGAGAACACCAGCCCCCGAGTTCCCTTTCTTGGCTGGATGTTCTGGTTACTATTTTAAGGTAACACATTATTCCAAAACTTAGCTACTTAAAATAAACCATTTTATTTTGGTCACAGTTTTGTGGCTCAGAAATCTGGGGACGGCTCAGCTAGCCATTCTCACTTAGAGCCCTCCCACAGTTGCTGTCTGGTGCTGCAGTGGTCTGAGGGCTCAACCGGGCTGGGCGCCCAAGGCAGCTCATTCACATGGCCCAGGCTGACAGGTCTCGTGGGCTCTCAGGGGAGTTGAGAGCATCCCACAAGAACCAGATGGACGCTGCACGGCCTTTGCAGGCCTCCCACAGAAGCCAGAGCATTGCTTCCATCACGCTCAATCAGCAGGGTCATAACATGACTTTGGGGGAACCTCAGCACTTTTCTTTCATGGGCCCCTTCTTCCATAAAAGTATTGAAAGTGATATTTTAGTGTTACAGCTCTTTTAGAATTTGTCTAGCAGACTTTCCGGGTTTTGCCGGAAAGCCCCTTTAAAAAAAAAAAAAAGGAGAAAAGTAGTATTTTGTGCCTATGTTGGTATAAAGGTGAATATAATCCAGTCTAGATTCATTATTGTATGTTCTTTATTATTGTATTCATGTTTCCTTCTGACTTGAAAATATATTCAAGGGCATTAGAAGCATAGGCCCTGGGCAGCGTACCCAGGACATTAGTGCATACTGGCCCTGCTGACCAGTCTAAGCGGCTACAGGCCACCAGATTCCAGGACAGGACACAGATTCAAGGTGGGACATAGGACCCATGACATCGCATTTGCAGGGCCAGGCACTAAGCAGTGCTCAGCCATCCGTCACTGCCTGGTCTGTGGCTTAACCTTGGTTCTGTTCTTCATGTTGCAGCACTTGGGACCTGGAGAGGTCTGACTCTTGTGCTGCTCCAGCTGCTGTCGGTGGATGGTGTTATGAGCTTGAGACAGATTTCCCAGAGGCTCACATGCCCCACCGCCAGTCTTTTCCCTCTAGGTCCTGAGATAATAGGGAAATCCTGGGTAAGAATCCAGGTAGTATTTTTAATTACAAAGAACATTTTCTTTTCCTCCTTTTCCAGTCTCTTTGCTTTCTCTCCTCTATTCCATTCTCTTCCTTAGCTTCTCCTTGTTAAGTTCCATCTGTAAGACAAAGGAACCCAGGGCCAAGTTAAGCTCAGGAGAGGACACAGGGTCCAGCCCCTGAGCTAAGACCATTCCCCCACCCCACAGCAGAAAAGGTCATGAGCAGAGGGCGCAGAAGGATCTGCCTCTCCTCCTCTCCCCTATGGCAGACAAAAGCAGGTATGGACCTCAAGAGAATAAGAGGGAGGTGACACAGGCCACGCCAACCAGAAGGGCACAGCTGGACATGCAAGGGACCACTGAAGGACAGCCCAGGAGCTGCTGCTGAGCTTCATTTCCAGGTAAACAAGCACTAGGTCATCTCTTGGCAATTGAGAAACCGACCTGGCCAGTGATAATGTGCTTTTAACCAGCTCATATTAGAAGTGAATGTGATCACCATCCCAGCTCACAGGTAGCACCGAGGCTCCAGGCAAAGGTCAGAACAACTCTCCCAGGGCAGCACGACGGCGGGTTCCTGCCTCTGCTCGCTGGGGGCCTACCTACTCTGAGGACGCAGGCACCAGCCATGACCCTACTGGCAGGAAGTCTTTTGCTCCTCCCTCTGTGCTTAGCTCCCTCCAAGGCACCTGCCACAATAGCAACCGTTCACTCACCTCCTGGTTTACTGCTTTACCTGTCCACCTACCCGGATGCTGTACCTGACAGTGCTGGCCAGCTGCTCGCCGGGTCACCTGTGGCCTCTCTAGACAGTTCCCACACACACTACAGCTTCCTGCCTGCAGCGCCTACCACTTGACCAGAGGATGCCCCAAACCCAGGAGTGCACCAGTTAGGACTGAAGTCCTGGGGGCAGAGGGCGATGTCTACAGCAGCCACTCTTGACAGATGACAGGGGTTGATGGATACGTGGCATCCTTGCCAAGTGGTGCAGTGATCCTGTGGTAGGAAAATGCCAAGGAGAAATCACCCTGAATAGACGCCCACGGTCCCGGTGCGATTGAGAAAATCCCAAGGAGAAATCACCCTGAACAGTCACCCATGGTCCTGGTGCAATTGAGAAAATCCAAGGAGAAATCACCCTGTACAGTCACCCGCGGTCCCGGTGCCACTGAGAAAATCCAAGGAGAAATCACCCTGAACAGTCACCCGCAGTCCTGGTGCGATTGAGAAAATCCCAAGGAGAAAACACCCTGAACAGTCACCCGTGGTCCTGGTGCAATTGAGAAAATCCAAGGAGAAATCACCCTGAACAGTCACCCGTGGTCCTGGTGCGATTGAGAAAATCCCAAGGAGAAATCACCCTGAACAGTCACCCGTGGTCCTGGTGCAACTGAGAAAATCCCAAGGAGAAATCACCCTGAATAGACACCACAGTCCTGGTGCGACTGAGAGAATCCCAAGGAGAAAACACCCTGAACAGTCACCCGCGGTCCTGGTGCGATTGAGCCTCGGGAAATCCCACCACTGTCACAGCTGCTCTGTGTCCTTGCCCACTCCCCTACCAGGACTCCCTGGGTTCTTCCCACATTACTTACTTCACTCAAATCCCTGTCTCAGAGTCTGCTGTGGAGCACGCAAACCTAGACTGCTTATAAGCTCCAGAACAAGGCTGGGGCGGCTGTGCGCCAGGGCCCCACACACTCCTGGTGCAGAGCCCGTGCTTGGCAAAGGTCTGCAAAACGGAACAGGCCCTGAGATGGAGAAGTCTGAACCATATGCCTCTTGCCTGACAGCGTCTCCTGGGAGGCAGATCACGAGGTCAGGAATTCAAGACCAGCCTGGCCAAGATGCTAAAACCCAGTCTGTACTAAAAATACAAAAATTAGCTGGGCATGCTGGCAGGTACCTGCAATCCCACCTACTCAGGAGGCTGAGAAGGAGAATTGCTTAAACCCAGGAGGCAGAGAATGCAGTGAGCCAAGATCCTGCCAATGCCCACCAGCCTGGGTGACACAGCGAGACTCCGTCTCAAAAAAAAAAAAAATGAAAGGAACCCCAACATTAGAGTCTCACAGCCCAGCCCTGGGACAGCCCTCCTGCAGGAAGAGGCTGAAGAATTTACAGAATATTACAGGAAGAGGCTGAGGAATTTACAAAGCTGTTTTGTTCACTGGTTTCAACAAAAGTGTGGAAAATAATGTCACTGAGCTGCCATCCTGAAACTGCTTTGTTTGTGTTAGGTTTTCACTGACGAAGGCTAGCAGAGGTGGTAGCACGGCTGGGGCAGGCTGGGGACTCTGGCAGGGTGGGCTGCAGCAGCCATCTGCGTGGACCCAGAACCTCCATCTCATCACCCTGAGCGGAGGCCTGCAGTATGCTTGTCTGATTACTGACTCTTACTTCTAGCTCCCTGAAAACACACGAATAACAGACATCCTCAGATTGGTCCGAGAAATGCTTATGAAAGAGTGAAGGAAGAGGAGGAGGAATCAGAAAGGAGAAGGCACAACAGTGAAGAAGACCCGTCCATCACAGACACTGGCCACCACATGCATTAAATCAGCCCTTCCTGGACACAACAAAGATGCCACTATCCAAAGTTCAGCTCCCTAGAGAGCAGGAAATGGCAAATTCTGAGACATTTTATTCCTAAACTACGATTATAATCAAGTCTTTTGTCTGCCAAAGGGGAAAGTCTTCTGCACTGGCTTATGCTCTTCACTCTCTCTCACCCTTAGAGAAACTTTGCGTATGCACTCCCCATATCGCTGAGAGCACGTCGCAGGTTCTAGTCCTAAGGGTTCCTGTCTTTTGTTTCTCAGAAATTATCAGATTCTATCTTTTTTAACATTAGCACTCCCGCCTGTTCCTTGTATTCTTCCTTATCGAACTTTAATTATTCTTAGATTGGACTTTCTTATCCTGTCCTCCATGTCTCTTAAACCTCTCTTCTGTATTTTTCATGTTTCTAGGGTTTTTTAAAAATCTCTTTGTGCCATAGATCTAACTTGACAGTTTCTAATTTTCTCTTAAGCTGCGCCTGATCTGCTTTATAAACCATCCACTGTATTTTTAAGTTTAGTGGCTATATTTTTAATTGTGTTTGATTTACACGCACTCATTTAGAGTCTACATCAATTTTAGTTCTCAGAATTTGGCTCCAAGGTCAAATGTTGCCACTGTTCCTGCTACCTCCTGCTCACAGAAGCGTTTCTGTGTGCTCCGTGATGATGAAGCACAGCCCTCATGTTCCAGGGAGCTTCATCTGTGGTCGTCTTACAGAAGTGTGTCTGATTCCGACCCTCCATTTGTGTTTACATCTTCTAGATGACAAGAAGATGTCACGTAGACTGAGTTTCATGTTCATTTTGGCTTGGAAGCTCCTGGAGCAATCAGTTAGTGTAAATCAGAACCCAGGCCCCACATGATGGCAGGTTGTGGTTACAGCTTATTGGTGTCTTAATTTGTTTGGGCTGCTATAACCAAATACCTCAGATGGGGTAATTTATAAATAATATAAATTTGTTTCTCACAGTTCCGGGGACTGGGTAGTCCAAGATCAAGGCACCAGCAGATCTGGTGTCTGGTGAACGCTTGCTCTCTGCTCCACAGATGGTGCTTCTTGCTGTGTCCTCACAGGGGCAGAAGGGACAAGGCAGCTCCCCTTAACCTCTTTTAAAAGGGCACAAATCCCATTCTCAAGGGCAGAACTCTCGTGACTTAATCACTTTCCAACCCAGAGCCAAGGCCAGGAAAAATAATCCTTCTAGGAACTCCCTTTACTCATAGTCTTTTACAGAGAGTGGGCTTTCAAGGGCATCGACTTATTGTTTTGTTTTGATTCTTGTTTTTTTTTTTTTTTTTTCTTTGAGACAGAGTCTCACTCTATCGCCCAGGCCAGAGGGCAGTGACATGATCTCGGCTCATCAAAAACTCCACCTCCCAGGTTCAAGCAATTCTCCTGCCTCAGCCTTCCCAGTAGCTGGGATCATAGGTGCCTGCCACCACACCCAGCCAGTTTTTGTATTTTTAATAGAGACGGAGATTCACCATATTGGCCAGGCTGGTCTCAAACTCCTGACCTCAACTGATCTGCCCACCTCGGCCTCCCAAAGTGCTGGGATTACAGGTGTGAGTCATTACATCAAGGACATCAACCATCAGAGTAAGGAAAAAAAAACAAAACACAAGACTCCAGCATATGTTTCTGACAAAGGAGCTTAAACCAAAGCAACTTCATCTTGAACAGGGGCTGAGTAAAATGAGGCTGAGACCTACAGGGCTGCATTCCCAGGAGGTTAGGCATTCCAAGTCACAGTGAGACGGATAGTCCCCCAGACCCACTTCGAGGTAGGACCTGGAGTGGCTCATTTCTTCAGTCCACTGCTGGCCACTCCTCATGAAAGGGGGCATGCAAGCAAGCAAGCGTGGGAACCACAGCGAATGCATGCTGGACTGTCACTCGCTCCTCTCTGCTGGGAGCATCCAAGTATGTTACAGCCAATGCTCTTTCAGCTCCGCCATCTGGGGATGGCCAAGTGCCAACCAGCTCAGTGGAGGGTCAGGGTGGCATCCCCTGCCCTCTCAGCACCTGGGTCCTTGTCCGGCATCCAGGAAAAATCCAGTCACACAGATGTCTGAGGTTAGCCATGTCTAGCCGTAGTCTCTGACACTCAGTTGCTTCTCTGTGCACTGCTCAGCCACTTGTGTTGCTCTGCCAGCTGAAGTATTTTATGGGCACAGGATAGGGGCGGGGCAGGCCAAAAAGGCAACATTTGGGCAGAAAAAAACAAGTCAGCTGTTTTTACTTAAGGCTGCGGTTTCAGACTTAAGGGTGGGGTAGCTGGGAGCCCAGCCCTTCTGTAGGAGGTTGGCACAAGATACAGGTCAAAAAGGTCTTGCTGGTAAAACATATTGCAGTAAAGAAGCTGGCTAAAACCCACCAAAACCAAAATGGCCAATAGAGTGACCTCTGGTCCTCCTCACTGGCCGTTATATGCTAATTATAATGCATTAGCATGCTAAAAGTCACTCCCACCTGTGCCATGACAGTTTACAAATGCCATGGCAACGTCAGGAAGTTACCCTATATGGTCTAAAATGGGGAGGAAGCCTCAGTTTAGGGAATTGCCCACCCCTTTCCAAGAAAACTCATGAATAATCTACCTTCCGTGCATCATATAATCAAGAAATTAACCATAAAAATAGACAGCCAGCAGCCTGCTCTGCCTATGGAATAGTCACTTTTTACTTCTTTAATTTCTTAATAAACTGCCTTTCACTTTATGGACTTCTCCCAAATTCTTTTTTGTGTGGAATCCAAGAACCCTCTCTTGGACCTCTTTCCAGGAGTATTTCTACAAAATAATGATTTAAATATAAAGATACAGATTCAATATAAAAAGATGGAGGAAGATATACCACGCTAACATTAATCAAAAGAAAGCTGCTTTCAGACAAAACAAATATCAGAACAAGAAGAATTACCAGGAATACAGAAGGTATTACATAAGGACAAAAGGGCCCATCCAAGAAGACATAATAATTGTGAAGCTGAAGTATCTGAAACAGATCTCAGTCAATTTAGAAAGCTTATCTTGCCAAGGGTAAGGACATGCCAGTGGCACAGCCTCAGGACGTCCCGACAACATGTGCCCAAGGTGGTTGGGGTACAGCTTGCTCTTACACACTTCAGGGAGACATAATACATCAATCAATACATGTAAGATTTACTCGGGTTCTATCTGGAAGGGTGGGACAGCTCAAAGGATTGGGGGCTTCCAGGTCACAGGTAGACTTAAGCATATTCTGATTGGCAATTGACTGAAAGAGTTGTTATCAGTGGAAAGAAATGTGTCGGTTCAGATAAGGGGTTGTGGAGACCCAGGTTTTATCATGTGGATGAAGCGTCCAAGTAGGAGGTTAAATTTGAGAGTGCCCTGGACAAGGAGGGAGCCCATTCAGATGGTTGCAGGGAGGCGGGGCCTTCGAATTTTATTTTTGGTTTACATAATACTTAAGATGCATGCACCTAACAACAGAGTATCAGAACACAGGAAGCAAAAACTGATAGAACAGCAAGGAAAATATAAGTTACGTAAAATTCTTTACTACATTAATAGTTGGAGACTTCAACACTCCTCTGTCAGTAATTGATAGATCTAGTGGGCATAAAATCAGTAAGGCTGTCATAAGGAACAGCACCATTCATCACTGGATCTAACTGACATCTATAGCCTCTTTCATCCAGCAACAGCAGAACACATATTTTTCTCACGATCACATGGAACATTCATCAGATAGGCCATATTTGAGGCCATAAAGCATATCTTAACAAATTTAAAAGAATAGAAATTATACAAAATATGTTCTCAGAGCACAGTGGAATTAAACTAGAAGTCAAAAATAAAAATCTACCAGAAGCTGAAAAGATCCCCAAATATTTGGAGATTAAGCAATGTACTTCTATTTTATATAAGGATCAAAAAAGAAGTCTCAAAAAAAATTAAAAAATATTTTTAACAATGAATATGAAAATACAACTTAACAAATATGTGGAATGCAGTGAAAACGGTGTTTAGAGGAAAATGTATAACATTAAATTCATTTACTAGAAAAGAAGGAAGGGCAAGGTGCAGTGACTCATATCTGTAATCCCAGCACATTAAGAGGTCAAGGTGGGTAGATCATTCGAGGTCAGGAGATCGAGACCAGTCTGTCTGGCCAACATGGTGAAACCCCATCTCTACTAAAAATACAAAAATCAGCCAGATGTGGTGGTACACGTCTATAGTCCCAGCTACTTGGGAGGCTGAGGCAGGAGAATCACTTGAACCTAGGAGGTAAAGGTTTCAGTGAGCCGAGATGGCACCATTGCACTCCAGCCTGAGTGACAGAGTGAAACCCCAAAAAAATTAAAAGAAAAGAAGAAAGATCTTAAATCAATCATCCAATCTTCCAACTTAGGAAATTAGAAAAAAAGAAGGGCAAATTAAATCAAATGTAGATATAATAAATTTTGAAATTGGAGAATAATTCAATAAAATTCAAAGTAGGAAATCATTGGAAAAAATAAATGAAACCAAAAGCTGTTTCTTTGAAAAGATCAATAAAATCAGTAAACCTCTAGTCTGCCTAAGCAAAAAAGAAAGAGATACAAATTGCTCATACTATAAAGAAAAGAAGGGTCATCACTGCTGATCTCATGGACATTAAAAAGATAATAAAGAAATATTATAATCAACTATATGCACACATTTGACAACTTGGATAAAATGGATCAATGTTCTGAAAGACACAAATTACCAAAACTGGCATAAAGAGAAATAGATATTCTAAGTAGGCCTATATCTACTGAAGATATTAAATCAATAACTAATAGCCCTCAAAAAAATAAAGCACTAAGCCCACGTTATTTCACTGGTTGCTTCCACCAAACTATTTAAGGAAAAAACCAATACAAACTCTCTAAAGTCTCTTCCAAAATATAAAAACAAAGAGAATTCTTCCTAACTCGTTCTATGAGGCTGACATTACTCTAATACCAAAACTAGATAAAGACATTATGAGAAAGGAAAAATACAAATCAGTATCTCTCATGAACACAGATGCAAAGATTGTCATCAAAATATTAGCAAATTTACCCAAAAGTGTATAAAAAGAATTATGCCAGGGACAGTGGCTCATGCTTGTAATCCCAACAACTGAGGAGGTTAAAGTTGGAGGATTGCTTGAGGCCAGGAGTTACAGTAGAGACCAGCTGGGCAACACAGAAAGATCCCTGTCTCTAAAAAGAAAAAAAAAATTTTAAGTAGGCAGACGTGGTGGTGTATGCCTTTAGTCCCAGCTACTTGGGAGGCTAAGGCAGGAAGATCCCTTGAGCCTAGGAGTTCATGATTCCTAGCTATAACTAGAGCTATGACTGTGCCACTGTACTCCAGCCTGGGTGACAGATTTAATCCCACGTATGCAAGGCTGGTTCTACATGTAAAAATTAATCAATGTGGCCAGGCGCAGTGGCTCATGCCTATAATCCCAACACTTTAGGAGGCTGAGGAAGGCGGATTACTTGAGGTCAGGAGTTTGAGACCAGCTTGGCCAACATGGTAAAACTCCATCTCTACTAAAAAGATACAAAAATTAGCTGGGCATGTTGGCAGGTGCCTGTAATCCAAGCTACTTGGGAGGCTGAGGCAGGAGAATTGCTTGAACCCGGGAGGTGGGGGTTGTGGTGAGCCAGGATCATGCCACTGCACTCCAGCCTGGGCAAAAGAGCAAGCCTCTGTCTCAAAAAAAAAAAAAAAAAAAAAACCACATCAATTAATGTAATCTATCATATAGAAAAGAAGAAATCATATTGTCATATCTTCAAATGCAGAAAAAAATGACAAAATCTAACACCCATTTATAATAAAGAAAAAACCCTCTCAGAAAACTAGGAATAGAGGAAGACTTTCTCAACTTGAAAAAGAACATCTACAAAAAACCTACAACTCCACAAAGCAACCAGAAAACAACAAAATGGCAGGACTAAATTCTTAATTATCAATAATAACATTGAATGCAAATGGACAAAACTGTCTAATAAAAAGATACAGAGAGGCTCAATAGATTTTTAAAAAGACCTACAAGAAAGGCACTTCATATATAAAGACATACATAGACTGAAAATAAAGAAATGGAAAGAGATATTCCATGCCAATGGAAACCAAAAAAGAGCAGGAGTAGCTATGTTTCTATCAGACAAAACAGATTTCAGATACTGTCCAAAATGATTTATAGATTCAGTACTATCCCCATCAAGCTTCCAATGACCTTCTTCACAGAACTGGAAAAAAACACTTCAAACTTCATATGGAACCAAAGAGAGCCCGCATAGCAAAAATGATCCTAAGCAAAAAGAACAAAGCTGGAGGCATCATGCTGCCTGGCTTCAAACTATACTACAAGGCCATAGTAATCAAAACAGCATGGTACTGGTACCAAAACAGAGACATAGACCAATGGAACAGAACAGAGGCCTCAGAAGCAACACCACACATCTACAGTCATCTGATCTTTGACAAACCTGACAAAAACAAGCAATGGGGAAAGGATTCCTTGTTTAATAAACGGTGTTGGGAAAACTGGCTAGCCATGTGCAGAAAGCAGAAACTGGACCCCTGCCTGACATCTTACACTAAAATTAACTCCAGATGGATTAAAGGTCTAAACATAAGACCTAACACCATAAAAACCCTAGAAGAAAACCTAAGCAAAACCATTCAGGACATAGGCATAGGCAAGGACTTCATGGCTAAAACACCAAAAGCAATGGCAACAAAAACCAAAATAGACAAATGGGATCTAATTAAACTCCAGAGCTTCTGTACAGCAAAGGAAACAATCATTAGAGCAAACCAGCAACCAACAGAATGGGAAAAAATTTTTGGAACCTACCCATCTAACAAACGGCTAGTATCCAGAATCTACAAAGAACTAAGGCAGATTTATAAGAAAAGAACAAACCCTTTCAAAAGTGGGTGAAGGATACAAACAGACACTTTACAAAAGAAGACATCTATGAGGCCAACAGACATATGAAAAAAATACTCGTCATCACTGGTCATTAGAGAAATGCAAATCAAAGCCACATTGAGATACCATCTCACACCAGTTAGAATGGCGATCATCAAAAAATCTGGAGACAACAGATGCTGGAGAGGATGTGGAGAAATAGGAACACTTTTACACTGTTAGTGGGAGTGTAAATTAGTGAAACCATCGTGGAAGACAGTGTGGCAATTCCTCAAGGACCTAGAAATAGAAATACCATTTGACCCAACAATTCCATTACTGGGTATATACCCAAAAAATCATAAATTGTTCTATTATAAAGACACATGCACATGTATGTTCATTTCAGCACTGTTTACAATAGCAAAGACCTGGAACCAACCCAAATGTCCATCAACAATAGACTGGATAAAGAAAATGTGGCACATATATACCATGGAATACTACGGAGCCATAAAAAATGATGAGTTCGTATCCTCATAGGGACATGGATGAATCTGGAAACCATCATTCTCAGCAAACTGACACAGGAACAGGAAATCAAACACCACGGTATCACTCATACGTGGGTGTTGAACAATTAGAACACGTGGACCCAGGGTGCGGAGCATCACACACTGCGGTCAGTTGTGGAGGGTTAGGGGAGGGACAGCAAGGGGTGGGGAGGGTGGGGAGGGATAACGTGGGGAGAAATACCAGATGTAGATGATGGGGAGAGGAAGGCAGCAAACCACCTTGCCATGTATGTACCTATGCAACAATCCTGCATGACCTGCACATGTACTCCAGAACCTAAAGTACAATTTTTAAAAAAAACTATAAGAAGAGACAAACAAGCTCACTACATAATAATAAAGGGGTTGGTTCAGCAAGAAGACATAATAATTGTAAATTATATGCACTTAACATTGGAGCACCCAGATATACAAAGAAAATATTAGAGGTAAAGAAAGAGATAGGTCCCAATACAATAATAGAGACTTCAACACCCCCCTTTCAACATTGCATAGATCTTCCAGACAGAAAATCAACAAAGGAACATCAAACTTACAATCATGATGTCTTCATAGGGTGGCAGGAGAGAGAGAGAGAATAAAGGGGAAGTGAAAAGTAAAAGTCAAACACACTTTAAACAATCAGATTATCATGAGAACTCATTCACTATCATGAGCCGAGCAAGGGGGAAACCCTCCCCCATTGTCCAATCACCTCCCACCAGGTCCCTTTCTCAACAATGGAGATTACAATTCAACATGAGATTTGGATAGGGACACAGAGCCAAACCACGTAATCCCAGCACTTTGGGAGGCCGAGGTGGGCAGATCACGAGGTCAGGAGATCGAAACCATCTTGGCTAACACGATGAAACCCCGTCTCTATTAAAAATACAAAAAATTAGCCAGGCATGGTGGTACATGCCTGTAGTCCCAGCTATTCAGGAGGCTGAGGCCGGAGAATCGCTTGAACCCGGGAGGCAGAGGTTCCAGTGAGCCGAGATCACGCCACTGCACTCCAGCCTGGGCAACAGAGTGAGACACCTCCTCAAAAAAAAAAAAAAAAAAAATTCAACAATAAGAAAACAAACGACCCAGTTTTTAGGTGGGCAAAAGATCTGAAGAGACGCTTATGAAAGAAGATATGCAGATGGCAACGATTATATGAAATGATGCTCAACATCATGTCATTAAGGAACTTCAAATTAAAACAAGATAACACTACACGCCTATTACGATGATGAAAACCCAAAACACAACGGCAAATGCTGATGGGAATGCGGAACAACAGAAACTCTCATTCATTGCAGGGAATGCAAAATGGCACGGCCAGCTTGGAGGACAGTGTGGCCATTTGTCACAAAACTAAACAGAGTCTTACCATGTGGTCTGGCAATCACATGCCTTGCTGTTTACTCAATTGAGTTGATAATTTATGCCCTCACGAGAACCTGCATAAGAATGTTGACAGCAGCTTTTTCCTAATAGCCAAAAACTGAAAGCAATCAAGATGCTCCTTCAATGGATGAATATATAAATAAATCCAGACAATGGACTCTCATTCAGTGATAAAAAGAAGTGAGTTATCTAGCCATGAAAAGACGTGGAGCAATCTCACATGCATGTTGGTAAACAAAAGAAGATACTTACTGTATGATTCCAACTATACTCTTACATTTGGTGCCGAAACCTGAGATGGGTGCTGGGGACAGAGGTTCTCCTGCAACACAGGAAGCAGTGAGCAACAGCAGCTCGTCCTGGGTTAATTTCTGCATCCTGAGGATCTCTGGCCACCTGCCTCATCTTTTCTCTCTCTCTTTCTCTCTCTCTCTCTCTCTCTTTCTCTCTCTCTCTCTCTCTCTCTCTCTTCCTCGTGCAGCTCCAATCTAAGAGACCCTTTACTGGTTCCAACTGGAACATTCAACATCAGGCACTAATCCAGCTGACTGGTAAGATCTGCGCTCCCCTGGCTTTCTCGTGGTACCTGGGAAAATTCGGGTCTGCTGTCCTGGTCCTCGGAGGACCAGGGGGACTAAACTAGAAGAACTCTTTCGGACGCCCAGTTTCTTCTCAGCTTGACCATCCTCTTCAGAAAGAGGACTCCATGTCTCTGTTTTTTGTCTAGGGACACCTGGAACAAAAGCAGACACCCTCGGCTTCTTCTCGCCAGTCCACATGGGTGCTAAACAGTTCCACACTCCTTGCCACTGGGCTGTCTCCTTCACAACCTCGCCAACCTTAGCTTATGGGGAAGCACAAAGGCAACGCATTTAGTCTTTTATTGCAACAGGGCCTGGCCCCAATACACATTAGATAATGACAGCCGATGGCCCGAAAATGGCGTCTTTGTCTTGCAAATTCTCAGGAACCGTAACAATTTTATAACCAGGAACATCAAATGGCAAGGGGTTTCTTCTACGTCTACCTTAAATCTCAGAGCTCTCCATGTCAAGCTTGCACCAGTCATAAAATCCTTCTTCTTAATGAAAACGTTCCCTGGGTCTCTCCCTCCTCTAAGACTCCTTTTAACCCTGCAGATAAACCTCCAATGGATTCTCATCCCCCTGCATCCGCTCCTCTCCCATCGAACCCTACACCCAGGTGGCCCCTCCTGCCCCCAAGCCTTCAGCCCCAAACCCCACTCCTCTTCCTTCTCCACCTGTTACCTGTTCAAAAACTGCTCAAACCGGCTCTGCCATTCTCCCTCTCCGGGAAGTGGCTGGGGTTGAAGGCATTGCTTGTGTTTGTGTCCCTTTCTCCGTGTCTGATTTGTTGAAGACTGAACAGCATCTGGAATCTTTCTCTGAAAATCCCTCTCATTATCACAGGGAATTCCTACACATAACCCAATCCTTTCATGTAATTTGGCATAATATTTATATAACTCTAACCTCCACTCTAACCCGGATGAAAAAGAGTGCTCAGCTTAATTAAATATCCAAGCTATATGCATATTAAAAGGCTTTTGTGCTTTTCTCTTCATCAATCTTGTTTTCCCAGTTAACCGAACGACTTTTCTCCACTCTGTCTTGCCACTCTGGGTGCATGTATAAAAGACACTAAAATAACTTCCGGTGGCCTGGGACTCATGGGAAAACAGAAAAGATGCCACAAATCCCATTTTGGGAAAAATCCCTGTTTTCCATATGGAAGCCCTGGAATTAAAGGTGAATACGTGCTTCTCAAAATTGGTCTTTGTCTTCCAACTATGCTTGTTTATTAGGCCCTAGAAACTGTTTTTTCTAGCCCTGTTCTTAAAAGGCCTCACCCGAAGGCCAATAATCCAATTGGGAAATTAGCAGGAAAAAAAAAATTATTGTGACTACTGAATCTTCCTCTGATTGCCTGTGTGGCTATATATGTGTTATGTTTGCAATGTCTATTAAAAGAGCTCTAATTAATTGACCTAAGAAAATAAACGCTTAGACTCACTTTCACGGAGGGCGCCAAGATGGCCATGAGAAGGCAACACCAGAATGCAGCTCCCAGCGAATGAGACGCAAATGATTCCAAACCAGGTGCTGGTTCGTTTCAGTGGGACTGATAGGGCCCTGAAAATAGCCCGGGGAAGAAGCTGCAGGGCGAAAGCCGCCCAGGGCTGCAAATCAAGACGGGGGAGAGGGGGCGTGTCCCCACTTGAAACGCAGCCGGCTGGGAGGGTCGGGGGACTTCACCCCCTGGGTGCTCGAATTCCAATCCTTTGCTTACTTCATCCCTCCTACAACCCACGGTCCAGGAGAGCCCTGCCAGACCATGGGGCGCTGTGATTTGTTGATGCAAATCTAAGCAGCGGCTCCCACCGGGCGCAGCAAGTTGTCGCAGGGACCTGGGTGGGAGTTTGGACTAACACCGGCAGGACTGACCTTCCCGCAAAGGGAGGCAGAGTTGAAAGCAGGGAAACAGACCATGAGGCCTGGCAGGCCGCACCTCCACAGAGCTCAAACTGAAGCCCTCGCTAGAGAGGGTGGCAGCAAATACAACAGTTTGACCCCAATCAGGAAGATCGAGCTCTGGGAGAGAAGCCATTGGAAGGCAGGGCCAATCTCACCTGCAAACTCCAGGGAAGGACCACCCACCCAGCAACCTGACTGAACCTGAGAGCCCAGCAACCTGACTGAACCTGAGAGCCCAGCAACGCCCTCTACAGGCCAAAAAAGATACAGCTCCAACCTCAACAGAAAAAATCCACTCAGAGACTCCTCCTGCAATCACCAACTTCAAAGATTAAAGGGAGATAAATCCATGAAGATGGGAAAAAAAACAGTGCTAAAAGGATGAAACCATCAAAGAACAGAACACCTCTTCTCCTCCCAGGCATCACAACTCCTCACCATCAAGGGAACAAAAAAAAGACAAAATGAAATTGACAAATTGACAGAAGTAGGCTTCAGAAGGTGAGTAATAACAAATTTCTCTGAGTTAAAAGACCATGTTCTAACCCAATGCAAAGAAACTAAGAACCTTGAAAAAAGGCTAGACGAAATGCTAACTAAAATAACCAGCTTAGAGAAGAACATAAACAATTTGATGGAGCTGAAAAACACAGCACAAGAACTTTGCGAGGCATACACAAGTTTCAACAGCCGAATCGATCAAGAATAAGAAAGGATATCAGAGATAGAAGATAAAATCAATGAAATAAAATGAGAAGGCAAGATTAGAAAAAAAGAGTGAAAAAAATGAACAAAGCCTCCAAGAACTATGGGATTATGTGAAAAGACCTAATCTATCCTTGATCAGTGTTCCTGAATGTGATGGAGAGAATGAATCCAAGTTGGAAAACACTCTTCAAGATATTATTCAAGAGAACTTTCCCAACTTAACAAGGCAGGCCAACATTCAAACCCAGGAAATACAGAGAACACCACAAAGATATTCTTCAAGAAGAGCAACCCCAAGGCACATAATTGTCAGATTCAACAGGGATGAAATGAAGGAAAAAAATCCTAAGGGCAGCCAGACAGAAAGGTCGAGTCACCCACAAAGGAGAGACCATCAGACTCACAGCAGATCTCTCCACAGAAACCCTACAAGCTAGAAGAGAGTGGGGGGCCAATATTCAACATCCTTAAAGAAAAGAACTTTCAACCCAGAATTTCATATCCGGCCAAACTAAGCTTCATAGGTGAAGGAGAAATAAAATCCTTTATGTGCAAGCAATTGCTAAGAGATTTTGTGGCTACAAAACCTGTCTTACAAGAGCTACTGAAGGAAGTACTAAACAGGGAATGGAACAACCAGTACCAGCCACTGGAGAAACATACCAAATGGTAAAGGACAACAACACAATGAAGAAGCCACATCAACTAACGGGCAAAACAACCAGCCAGTAACAAAATGGCAGGATCAAATTCAAACATAACAATATTAACATTGAATGTAAATGGAATAAATGCCCCAATCAAAAGCCACAGACTGGAAAACTGGATAAAAAGTCAAGACCCATTGGTGTGCTGTATTCAAGAAACACATCTCACATGCAAGGTTACACATAGGCTCAAAATAAAAGGATGGAAGAAGATTTACCAACCAAATGGAGAGCAAAAAAAAGCAAGGGTAGCTATCCTAGTCTCTGATAAAATAGACTTTAAACCAACAAAGATCAAAAGAGACAAAGAAGGGCATTACATAATGGTAAAAGGATCAATGCAACAAGAAGAGCTAACCATCCTAAATATATATACACCCAATACAGGAGCACCCAGATACATAAAGCAAGTTCTTAATGACCTGCAAAGAGACTTAGACTCCCGTACAATAATAATGGGAAACTTGAACACTCCACTGACAATATTGGACAGATCAACGAGACAGAAAGTCAACAAGGATATCCAGGACTTGAATGCAGATTTGGACCAAGCAGACCTAATAGACATTTACAGGACATTCCACCCCAAATCCACAGAATACACATTCTTCTCAGCACCACCTTGCACTTACTCCAAAAGTGACCACATAATTGGAAGTAAATCACTCCTCAGAAAATGCAAAAGAATGGAAATCATAAGAAACAGTCTCTCACCACAGCACAATCAAATCAGAACTCAGGATTAAGAAAAGCACTCAAAACCACACAATCACATGGAAACGGAACAACTTGCTCCTGAATGATGAATGGATAAACAATGAAATGAAGGCAGAAATAAAAATATTCTTCGAAACCAACGAGAATGAAGATATAACGTACCAGATCCTATGGGACACATTTAAAGCAGTGTCTAGAGGGAAATTTACAGCAATAAATGCCCACATGAGAAACAAGGAAAGATCTAAAACCTACACCCTATCATCAAATTGAAAGAGCTAGAGGAGCAAGATCAAAAAAAACTCAAAAGCTAGCAGAAGACAAGAAATAACTAAGATCAGAGCAGACTGAAAGAGATAGAGACACAAAAAACCCTTCAAAAAAGTCAAATCCAGGAGCTGTTTTTTTGAAAAGATCAACAAAATAGATAGACTGCTAGCTAGACTAATAAAAAAGAAAAGAGAGAAGAATCTAATAGATGCAATAAAAAACGATAAAGGGGAGATCACCACTGATTCCTCAGAAATACAAACCACCATCAGAGATTACTACAAACAACTCTATGCACATAAACCAGGAAATCTGGAAGAAATGGATAAATTCCTGGACCCTTGCACACTCTCAAGACTAAGCCAAGAAGAAGTTGAAATCCTGAATAGACCGATACAAGGTCTGAAGTAGAGGCAGCAATTAATAGCCTACCAACCAAAAAAAGTCCAGGTCCAGACGGATTCACAGCCAAATTCTAACAGACATACAAAGAGGAGCTAGTACCATTCCTGTTGAAACTACTCCAAACAATACAAAAGGAGGGAATCCTCCCTAACTCTTTCTATGAGACCAACATCAACCTGATACCAAAATCCGGCAGAGACACAACTAAAAAAGAAAACTACAGGCCAATATCCATGATGAACATTGATGCAAAAATCTTCAATAAAATACTGGCAAATCGAATCCAACAGCACATCAAAAAGCATAGCCGCCATGATCAAGTAGGCTTCATCCCAGTGATGCAAGGGTGGTTCAACATATGCAAATCTATAAACGTAATTCACCACATAAACAAAATCAAAGACAAAAACCACATGATTATCTCAATAGATGCAGAGAAAGCCTTCAACAAAATTCAACAGCCTTTACGCTAAAAACTCTCAATAAAGTAGGTATTGATGGAACATATCTCAAAACAATAAAAGATATTTATGAGAAACCCATAGCCAATATCATACTGAATGGGCAAAAACTAGAAGCATTTCCTTTAAAAACTGGCACTAGACAAGGATGCCCTCTCTTACCACTCCTATTCAATACAGTATTGGAAGTTCTAGCCAGAACAATTAAGCAAGAAAAAGAAATAACAGGCATTCAATTAGGAAAAGAAGAAGTAAAATTGTCCCTATTTGCAGACGACATGATTATATATTTAGAAGACCCCATTGTCTCTGCCCAAAACTTCCTTAAGCTGATAAGCAAATTTGACAAAGTCTCAGGTTACAAAATCAATGTGCAGAAATCATTAGCATTCCTATACACCAATAACAGACAAACAGAGAATCAAATAATGAGCAAACTGCCATTTACAATTGCTACAAAGAGAATAAAATACCTAGGAATACAACTAACAAAAGATGTAAAAGATCTCTTCAAGGAGAACTACAAACCACTGATCAAGGAAATAAGAGAGGACACAAACCGATAGAAAAACATTCCATGCTGATGGTTAGGAAGAATCAATATTGTGAAAATGACTATACTTCCCAAAGTAATTTATAGATTCAATGCTATCCCCATCAAACTACCATTGACCTTCTTCACATAACTGGAAAAACCCACTTTAAAGTTCATATGAAATCAAAAGAGAGCCCACATAGCCAAGACAATGGTAGGCAAAAAGAACAAAGCTGGAGGCATCATGCTACCTGACTTCAAACTATACTACAAGGCTATGGTAATCAAAACAGCATGGTACTGGTACCAAAACAGAGACATAGACCAACGGAACAGAACAGACACCTCAGAAGCAAAGGCACACATCTACAGCTATCTGATCTTTGAGAAACCTGACAAAAACAAGCAATGGGGAAAGGATTCCCTGTTTAATAAATGGTGTTGGGAAAACTGGCTAGCCGTATGCAGGAAGCTGAAACTGGACCACTTCCTTACACCTTATGCAAAAATTAACTCCAGATGGATTAAAGATTTAAACATAAGAACTAACACTGTAGAAACCCTAGAATAAAACCTAGGCAACACCATTCAGGACATAGGCACAAGCAATGTCAGCAAAAGCCAAAATAGACAAATGGGATCTAATTAAACTTAGGAGCTTCTGCACAGCAAAAGAAACAATCATTAAACTGGCACCTAACAGAATGGGAAACAATTTTTGCAATCTACCCATCTGACAAAGGGCTAATATTGCAGAATCTACAAAGAACTAAGGCAGATTTATAAGAAAAAACAAACAAACCCATTCAAAAGTGGGCAAAGGATATGAACAGACACTTTTCAAAAGAAGACATATATAATGCCAACAAACATATTAAAAAATGCTCATCATCACTGGTCATTAGAGAAATGCAAATCAAAACCACATTGAGACACCATCTCACGCCAGTTAGAATGGAGATCATTTAAAAATCTGGAGACAACAGATTCTGGACAGGATGTGGAGAAATAGGAACACTTTTACACTATTGGTGGGAGTGTAAATTAGTTCAACCATTGTGGAAGACAGTGTGGAGATTCCTCATGGATCTAGAAATAGAAATTCCATTTGACCCAGCAATCCCATTACTGGGTATATATCCAAAGGATTATAAATCATTCTACTATAAAGACACATGCACATGTATGTTCACTGTGGCACTGTTTACGATAGCAACAACCTGGAACCAACCCAAATGCCCATCTATGATAGACTGGACAAAAAAAATGTGGTACATATACACCATGGAATACTCTGTAGCTACAAAAAACGACAAGTTCACATCCTTTGTAGAGACATGGATGAATCTAGAAACCATCATTCTCAGCAAACTGACACAAGAACAGAAAACCAAACACCGCATGTTTTCACTCATAGGTGGGTTATGAACAATGAGAACACTTGGACACAGGGAAGGGAGCAACACTCACAGGGCTAGGTGGGGGAGTGGAGGGGAGGGGAGAGGAGGGACAGCAAAGGGGGCTGGGAGGATGGGGAGGATAACACCAGGAGAAATGCCTGATGTAGGCGACGGGGGCGAGGCGGGATGGAGACAGCTAACCACCATGGCATGTATGTACCTATGGAACAATCTTGCAGGATGCAGGATGTGCACAGGTACCCCAGAGCCCAAATACAATAAAAGAGAAAATAAGTGCTTAAATCAAATATTTTTAAAGAAAAGATAAAAGCTGTGGGAACTTTCAGTTCACATGACCTTTATCTTTAAAACTTACTGGTAAAATTGGAAGCGTCTTAAGAGTTACCAGTATACATTTTTGTTTGCATTTATTAATCAAGCAATTTCATACTTATCTCTGTCAAATACTATAAAGTGTCAAAATTTGGCATAGAGGCAAAAAACTATAACTCAGAACAAAGAAAATACTCTTCACTTGTGTAATTTTTTAGTAAATGAAACATTAATATTGGTTTAATAAAGATGGTTATATCTTAAACTATTTAATAAAATACCCTAACTTCTAATTTTGTGGCCTTAGGCAGTCTAGTCTACAGACATGAAGGAAGTTTTTTTGGGGGGGAAAGGACTGTTAACATCTTTGATATTTAAAAAAAGAAAATTTATATTAAAAAAAGAATCTTATGGCTGGGCGCGGTGGCTCATGTCTGTAATTGCAGAAATTTGGGAGGCCGAGGCAGGTGAATCACGAGGTCAGGAGATTGAGACCATCCTGCTTAACACAGTGAAACCCTGTCTTTACTAAAAATACAAAAAATTAGCCAGGTGTGGTGGCACATGCCTGTAGTCCCAGCTGCTCGGGAGGCTGCGGGGCAGAAGAATCACTTGAACCCAGGAGGTGGCGGTTGCAGTGAGCCAAGATCACATCACTACACTCCAGCCTGGGCAATAGAGAGAGACTCTATCTCAAAAAAAAAAAAAAAAAAAAAAAAAAAAGTTGGATATACTTTTGGTAAAAAGATTATAAGGCAGCATGAGACTGTTAAATTTTACCTAGATTAAAAGGTTACAAAATTGTTTTAAAGGTTTAAGCAGGTTTTGGAAGGTTAATTGTAAAGGAAATTCTGTGTGTAAATATATTGGCTAAAGTTAAAAAGATATCCAGTTTTTCTGTAAATTAAGCATTGAAATAGAAGCAAAACATATTTTTCTTAAAGCACTAACCTGCTCTGTAATAAAATTATAAAGGATTAAGAGGGTCTATAAAAATCTCACCTTATGATCAAACATTAAAATTGGGTAAACGCATCTACAAGGTTTTATTAGAAATTATGTTTAACATTAATCGCACACTAATAAAGGTAAAATTGGGCTTATTTGGTATAAAATCATACAGGAAGCATTGTCAAATATAAAATGGTGTTTGGCTTTCTTTGGGCTATGTTTATATAAATATGTTATCGGCATGTGTCCCAAAGTTATGGGAAACTCCTATAATCCTGATACATCTTAGTGTACATGCTTAGTAATAATTATATTTAATTACAATTATAATTTATAGTGATTTCTTAAAGCCCTATAAACTAAAAACTAGATGTTTCAGCAGTGCTGCCTCTAAGCCCCCAACTCTCACAGAAGGTAATAAAGAAATAGAAAATCTGAAGCTAATAATCATTAAAGAAAAAGTAACCAACTAAAAATTACTCATCTTAGTCTCACCCCTACCTCACGAAATACTTTTTGTCATCCTTACCTCTCCTGTTAAGCCAAATATTAAAACTGTTTAATAAAAATTATTTACTACGCCACCCTTGTGGGAATTACCTTTATTTACAGTAGGAATATATGCTGTAGCATCCTCAAGGTAGAATATTGAACAGAAAATCTCATTACTGTAGCATTTTGCTTAATTATTATCCTCATAGCAGGAATAACAGTTACTAACAGAAAATAACACATGGGCCTTTCTACATGTGTTCCTCTGCCTCTCATTAGGTGAGGAATGTTCTTTCTATATCAACCAATCGGGCCTAGTTAAAAAACGCTGCTAAAAACTTTTTTAAAAGGCTAAAAAGCTAAGGGAATACCAAAACAACCAAATAGATTCTTGGTTTAAGACCAAAATCATAGCACAGATCATCTCATTCCTGGGCCCTCTCCTAATAATATGCCTGAGACGAATGTTCTTACCCTGCCTAATTAACCTGTTTCAGATTTTTAACTGACAGGATCATGGCTATTTCACAGACAACTACCCAAAACCATCTACAAACAGCATTATTCCTGCAGCCAGTCAGAAACCTGAAAACTCTCCATTCCCTTGTTCAGCAGGTAGGAGCCAGGAAGAACACGCCACCCCTTGTCCGTTTTATAACTAGAGAGTCTGGATTGACTCAGCAGGAGTATCACCATCTTGTACAAGCACTGTTATTTTAAAGTTCACCTTAATCAACAACCACCTAAAACCAAAGGGAATCAGCCTAATGGCTAAGGTCAGCATGACCATAAACCACAAATAACATCTCTGACCAGAAACATTCCAAACTTCTTTCCAATTAGAGACATGCTGGTCCCAAGATAAGACCCCTCCGACCAGGAAGATGTCAACCCCAAGGTAACAAAGACTTTCCAACCCCGACATAAACTTCTATCCCACACAGAAACATTCCAAGCTTGTGACAAGCCCCCTCACCCTAAAACCATTATATACTCAGTCTGTTAGAGAAAGTGCTCCTGATGGAAATTGGCCAGAAGCCCCTCTCGGGTTTTTCCTCTAAAATAAATCTGTCTTTAACTATTAAGCAGCATTTTGTGTTTCTTTTCTCTTTAACTTTTACACTTCTCTTCTAGCTTTGCTCCTCCAGAGAAAGGGGCTGGGATGCCCAGGGTGGTGCAGGGGCAGGACACCTCTATCAGTAATTCTACCGAGACACCAGGAAAGCAGGGCATGTCCCCAAAGAGAAATGCAGGTGACCCCAAAAGAAGGAGGAAAAATTGCTGGGCAGGCAGAGATGGCAGATGGGGTATCAGAAGGCTAGGGCCACTGCCAGGGCCAGGAATTAGGCAAGAGAAGGAATCTCTGTCCTGGTATAAAACTAGACAATGCTGTGCCCACATCATATGATGGGACCTGTTCAAAAGAACTAGTGGGGAAACAGCCTGGAGCTCTCCTAGAGGGACAATGAACCTGAATCAGAGTTAGGACAGGGCCAGAGCACAGTTTTCCCCAACCCCCAAGCATAGGACAGAGCCCAGCCTCAGCCTCCGCCTTCCCCAGCCACAGGGCCAGAGCACAGTCTCCTTCTTCCCTAGTGACCGGGCCAGAGCCCAGTATCCTCCTTCCCCAGTGACAGGGCCAGAGTCCAGCCTCTTCCTTCCCCAGTGACGGCGCCCAGCCTTCCCTTTCTTCAGCCATGGGGCCAGAGCCCAGCCTCCTCCTTCCCCAGTGACGGTCCAGAGCCCAGCCTCCTCCCTCTCCAGTGATGGGGCCAGAGCCCAACCTCCTCCTTCCCCAGTGGCAGTCCAGAGCACAGCATCTTGCCTCTCCAATGACAGTCCAGAGCCCAGCTTCCTCCCTCTCCAGTGATGGGGCCACAGCCCAGCCTCCTCCTTCCCCAATTGCAGGGCTGAGGAATTGCTCATGGCTATCCACCTCGGAGTCAGCAAAGTTTGAACAGTATCTCCTTTGCATCCAGCAGTTATTGGAGGTTGGCAAGACCCAGGGAGGAGTACCTCTGTCACCTAGGGGATTGGGGACAGTGGAGATAAAGGGCTAGGGACTTGAGAGAGGCAGAGAAAGCGGGGCACTGTTGAGAGAGGAGGGATGCTCAGGCCCCCTTCCTCTGTTCTTTCCACCACATGCGACTTTCCTGAGGCCCTTCGATCCCTGGGTGAAGAATTTCATACCCTCATGGGACATGGATCAGGGGAACATTTGGGGAGCACTTGTGTGGCGTGGGGCTCAGGCACGAATGAGGTTAATAGGGCATGGGCCTGCGGACTATCCAGGGCCTTGCAGGTCAGAAAGAGACCCACCAGCATGAAAACCCTCCAGACTAGAGACTAAAAGCCATCGCCTGCAGGGTTCGGCAGGAAACTAAGGAGCCCCACCGCCACTCTCCACAGCCCCCGATTGTAACAACTGCTGCTCACTCTGCTACTCACTCTGTAACCAGGAGAGCACAGACAAGGGGAGACTCAGCAAGAGGAGCTGGGGTCTGAGGAAGACCCGTCCTTGACATTCTGAGCTCGTGCTTCCATATGGCTGGCAGCTGTGCTGCCCCTCCAGGCTCCACCACTCCCTCGAACCCTTGCCTGCTGCCCTTCTTGGCCCTGCAGCCAGGCCGCCCACTGCATCTGCAGCCCCATAGCAAGTGGCTGCACCCTGGTGGGTGAGACCAGGGTTCGGAGAGACTCGGTGCTTCCTGTAGTCACGCAGTGAGTGGGGCCTGGCTGTCTCCATGCTGAGGCTGTGCACCCTGTGACACTCGGCTGCTCTCACTCCCCATCTGAGCATCAGTCGTCAGTAGGGCCACCTTCAGCTACTCCTGAGTCCCAACAGTGGGGACCCCAGAAGTAACGTGGTGTTTTTCAAGCCATTCTTGTCTGGAATGGCTTCCGATGTAGCAATCATCACTGAAAGAGTTCACGTTTTAAATAGTCACAAAGAATATTCCCAGCACACTGTCCACATCAAGAGCTTTAAGCGAAATTATTAGGGTGCTCTTTTACTGCTTCCAGTTTCCTGTAAATAAAAGGCAATTTCATGCCCGCCATCATCCACTTTAGAAAATGCATTAACAAATATTTCTTTCTCAGTGAGAAGTTTAACACTGTTCCTTTCACACCTTGAATTTGTATTTATTCCAGTTACCCCAAAGAATTCGATCCTAATATATACATTTTGTGCTTGAAGATCTTTCATTGAACATTGTCCTATGTCTCTACAACAAAAATATATCATTTTAATTCTAATTTAAAAAAATTTTCTGCAACCATATGTTTCTATGTATTTAAAATGTCATTTGGGTTGAATTATAACATTATGAATGCACAGTTAAGCATTAATAAATATACTTAAAATTTAAAGAATGATTAAACATTAAAAACTCCTGTTTTATTGAAGGAATGTATTTTTTTTGAAATGGAACTTTTTGGTTTGGTTCATCATGAATGCGTGAATGCTGTTTATTGCTAGCCTGACAGTTTTGGCACCATTTCATCTCTTTTCTCAGTTTTACAAGTGGAACACCACGATACTCTGCTCACATGAAATTTGCAATTTCCGTTGTTTCTCTATAAAGAAAGCAGTTTCTCTATAACAACATCACTCAAACATTTGTTGTTTAAAATAAAAACAGGGTCTTGTTCTGTCACTGAGGCTGGAATGCAGTGGCACGCTCACAGCTCACTGCAGCCTCTGACTCCCAATTTTAAGCAATTCTGGTGCCTTAGCCTCCCGAGTAGCTGGCACTACAGGTGCATGCCACCACACCGGCTAATGTTTGTATTTTTTTAGAGATGGGGTTTTGCCATGTTGCCCAGGCTGGTCTCAAACTCCTGAGCTCAAACAATCCACCCTCCTCAGCCTCCCAAACTGCTGGGATTATAGCTGTGAACCACTGTGCCCAGCCCACTCAAATATTTGAACCCCTTCCCGGTTAAATGCTACAAACTCCGTTTTTGCTTGATCGTATAATAGTTTATGACCTAATCAGCTGCTCTTTAGATTTGTTCAAATAATAAGAAAACACCTGACATGCAAGGTTATCTCTTATCCAGTGTTTAGAGCCTTTCACTTGTTTATTTTTGAGGAATTATAACCAAAAAGGCCTTACTTGGACCTATCAAGTGACAATAAATCATACCTATTTTCTCCCGCTTAGCGGCACCTGGTGTATTGCCATATTTTAAGATCTGTTAGTGATACCTTGTTTAAGAAACAAAACTATGAAACTAAAAATGAGGTAAAATTGAAAAACGTGTATTTCAGAAATGTTTCTGGCAAAGTGCCTTAAAATGCATGACAGATGGACAGAGAGACAGATACAGCTACATACACATATACATAGGAATCGACTTTATAGTGATGCTGCTGACAGATTTAGCACAGCCTCTCCGCATGTGAGTGGGAGGAATTAATCCTGCTCAAATGAAGCCGGTTTTCTCAAATTGAGGGACTTGATTCCTAGATTATGCTTTAGGAAGATGTTGATCCCACCCATGTATACAGTATGTGTTTGGGAGTGCAGTGTAATCCAGGCTTACAGCATGGACGTTAATGATTGCTAAGTGCTTTATTTACAGTACATTCCACAGTGCACTTCCTGAGGGAAAGTGGGTACAAATGGCTCCTGAGTCACAACAGGATGTTTGTGCCCACATTTTTTGTGGTTTTGGTTTCTTTGTTTCTTTCTTTCTTTGTTTTTGAGAAAATCTCACTCTGTCGCCCAGGCTGGAGTGCAGTGGCGCAATCTCGGCTCACTGCAACCTCTCCCTCCTGGGTTCAAGTGATTCTCCTGCCTCAGCTTCCCAAGTAGCTGGGATTACAGACGCCCACCACCACACCCAGCTAATTCCAAGTTTTAAAACTCTTTTTTTTTGTCTTATGCTTTATGGATTTCTTCCAGTACCCTTTATGCAAAAGTCGGTGAAAATATTTCTCCTATAAGTCTAAATAAATGTTTAAAAAATATGTAAAATCGGAACTTGTTTCCAACATGCATATTCTTTTCACATGCAGAAGTAATGGTGAGAATTTTTCATCTCCTTTGCAGCAGACCCCCCAGGCTGGGCCCTCAACAAGCTCCTTCCCATGGCTGGGAAGGCTAGGGAGGCAGAGCTGGCTTCCTAGCAGCCTAGGGTTTTCCACGGTGGTTTTTCTGCATGTTAAATATGCTAAGAAAGTTTTGTTGTAAGAGCGGTGCCTGACCAGACAGCTTTGGCTTTTACTGGCTGGTGCTGCTGCACACACACACACACACAGCCCTGCTGCTGTAGACTTGGCAGCTACAGGCTCTCTGGGCATCCTTCCCTGGAGAACTGCCCAAGGCTGGCAGAACCACCTGGCTCCAAAATGCCTGGAGGCTGAGCCGATGCGTCTTCACTGTGCGCCTTCCTCAAGGCAGGACTTGCTGTGAGACAATTCATCCCTCACATCCTTGCTCTGCTCCTTCCACTGCCCCATCCAGGTTTGCTCACTCCCTTCTCCTCATAAACCACAAGCAGCAAATCCCTGTCTCAGGTTCTGCTCCAAGGAACCACTTAAGACAAGTGGCTACGGATGAGTCAACCTCCAAGACTGGCATTTATATGACTGTAACTCATAGAACTGTACATTTGAAAGGGTGAATTTTATTGCTTTTCAATTATGCCTCAATAAACCTGCCTTTAAAAACAAGATGAACTTCATGGAAAAATAGTTACTGCTATTTTGGAGAAAAGATCCAAACATGTTAACCAATGAAAAACCTCAAAAAGCAAAAAGGGAGGCACAGCAAAGGAGGCACAGCTGCATTTAAAATATTTTCCTGGTCCAGCAGCCTGCAGCAAGCCGCAGGTAGAGGACAAGGCAAGCGATGGGTCTTTCCAAGGTGCCCCAGGTGCTGACTGAGGGGCCAGTATGTGATAAAATCTCCTTGTTGAGAGAAAAGGAGGTAGCACAAGGTGGAAAAGAAGCGCAGCTGCATGAAAGGGGTGGGCCAAGGGGCTGTGGTCTCTGCTGTGCCTTTCAAACGCCTGTCTCGGGGAGCTCTGAGGGCTGTGCTCTCATCTGCCTGGCTATCCTGTGTTCACAGGGCCAGCGTGTAATTATTAGGGATCTGGCGTGGGTTTTCTCTCATTTGTTTTATTTTTCACTTACCAGCTGCGTGTTAATAGAAAGTCCCCTGACTGAAGGATTTGCCCGGGATTTCTGTAATAAAATAGAAGGATTTGCCACAAACGCTGGAAGAACCCTCTGCAAAAGTGGTATTTTTCAAGTGATTATGAGACCCAGAACATATTGTCATCCTGGGCTGCAAGCCTGGCTTCCTCACTGAGTGGCAGTGACAGATGTCCCCTGTTAATGTCCAGTGATTAAATGTCACTGCAGAGGCCTCTCCTCACCCACACAACCTGTTTCTTTCTTTCTGCAGCCGCTGTGTCACCACTTGTCACAAAACCCACATTTCCTGCACATTGTTGGCATTCTCCAGAGGTGGGCCCTTGTACCAGCACAGCCCTGCCCTTTTCCCTCCTCAGCCCATCCCCAAGGACACTGGGGGACAAATAGTACCATCGCTACTGAGTGATAATAAAGGACAGCAGGAACGTATCCTCAGCTTGGGGCAGCTACAAAGAAGGAAAGAAATAAGGAAAAAAGCTCATGAAGATGCTGGAATCATAGTCTCCTCCTGGGAATTCAGCCCAAGAAAACAACTTGTCAGAAATAAAAAGCTCTATTTAGATGGAGGTTTATAGAAGCACTTGCTATCATAACAAAGCACTGAGAATAACTTGAAAATCCTTTTGTAGGTGGATAAATAAATGATGACAAATTCTCTTAATTGGTTATGGCAGGACCCTTAATAATTATGCGACAATGGTTAAATGTGGCAAATTGAGCAGCGGTTTTTGTTTCCATTGCTTCCCCAAGTCCTACCGAAATAAAAGTAAAAGAGAAAAGTATACAAATCCACAGACAAAGCGGAAGAGGAGAAAAAGAAAAGGAACAGTAGACAAGGAAGGTCAACAAAGACGGAAAGAGCATGAGCAGAAAAGGCCCGAGTGCCTGAGGAGGACCGCTAAAATGTGGGTCATCATGTGCCCCAGGAACCCAGAAAGGCTCAGGAACTGGACTTCCCAAGTGCCAGAGAAGGCAGGATGAGGCCTGGGGCTAAGAGGAGAAGTCTGCAGGGGGAACAAGCAGATGCCTGGGAGACACTCCCAGGACTCCAGTGGCCCCAGAACCATCCTCCCACAGCCATCAGGAAGCGGGAGTGTCTTCTCTGGAGCGATGGCTTAGATCCAATTCCAAGGTGGAGACATCTAGCAGTGGGGGCAGGACTGAGGCACCAGATAGAAAGCGGTGATTATGAGAGGAAAATGTGAGATTACTCAGGCCCAGGTCACTAGCCTGGTGCCTAATGACCTACAGGAAAACCCACAGGTCAGCAAGTACCCCCACCATGCTCACATACACACCCTCACATGCACTCGTACAGACTCACACGCACACACACTCACGTGCACACATACACACACCCACTCTCACGTGCACACAGTCTCACGCACACACACACTCACATGCACAGACACACACACACGTGCACACACTCATGTGCACACACAGACACACACACACTCAAATGCACACAGACACACAGTCACATGCACACACTCATGTGCACACAGTGCACAGACTCATGCACACACACTCACATGCACACACAGACTCACGCACACACTCACGTGCACACACTCTCACGTGCACACACTCACGTGCACACAGACACACACACGTGTACAGACTCATGCACACACTCACGTGCACAGACTGACGTGCACACACTCA
>PVKV010014433.1:39768-57607 GCA_004027835.1 Alouatta palliata | reverse complement strand
GTTACCCAGGCTGGAGTGCAATGGCGCGATCTCGGCTCACCGCAACCTCCGCCTCCTGGGTTCAAGCAATTCTCCTGCCTCAGCCTCCCGAGTAGCTGGGACTACAGGCACGTGCCACCACGCCCAGCTAATTTTTTTGTATTTTTAGTAGAGACGGGGTTTCACCATGTTGACCAGGATGGTCTCGATCTCTTGACCTCGTGATTCACCCGCCTCGGCCTCCCAAAGTGCTGGGATTACAGGCGTGAGCCACCGCGCCCGGTCTCTTTTATTTTTTGAGATGGTAGTCTCGCTCTGTCACGCAGGCTGGAGTGCAGAGGCACGATCTCAGCTCACTGCAGTCTCTACCTCCCAGGTTCAAGCGATTCTTCTGCCTCAGCCTCCGGAGTAGCTAGGATTACAGGCGTGCGCCACCGTGTCCAGCCAATTTTTGTAGAGATGAGGTTTCACCATGTTGGCCAGGCTGGTCTAGAAATCCTGACCTCAAGTGATCCGCCCACCGCGGCCTCCCAGAGTGCTGGGATTACAGGCGTGAGCCACCACGTCCGCCCTCCCCTTCCCATTTCTGAGACGGTCCCCTGCTCATTCTTTCTCTGCAGATTACCAACTTCGTACCAGCTAGAAGGGAGAAGAGATGGGGGCTTGAACAGGAGGCTTCTTCACAGTCCCAGCTGGCTTTGTGTGTCTGTGTGAGAGCAGGCCTGGACTTGGCAGTTTCGCGCTCCCAGCACCGGCCCCTTCCTCACCTCTTCCTTACTTACGCCATAGGCTGGGAGAGAAACTCCCTCTGCTTCCCTCGCCCTTGGAGCTTTCCTCGTCCCCCTGATTTTATATGAAGAAATAGCAGAGGGGCTTGAAGTCCCTGTCGCGAGTGCCTTTTTGCAATGCCTGCCTGCCTTAGCGGGTGTTGCGGGTCCCTCCTCCTTCACGGCTGCTGAGCCCAGAGGCCCGTCTGGCCTCTCCTCTGAATTTTAGGATGTCATTAAAAAGATGAATCTAGCCGCTATGTGCTTTTTGGATGGGGACATTGCTCAAGCGCTGCAGTGGGAGCGGGCAACAGTCCCCGGTCATTGCTCACTTGGGACCCCGTCATTGCTCACTGGGACCCCAGTTTCCTTCCCGGTCCCTGTCGCTGCCTTTGCTTCCCACCTCCAGTCTGTTCCCCCGATGGCCGCTAGAGGGCGCCCGTTAGCTTCGCTTCTTTCTTTGAGACAGCCTCGCTGTTGCCCAGGCCAGAGTGCAGTGGTGCAATCTTGGCTCACTGCAACCTGTGCCTCCCGGGTTCAAATGATTCTCCTGCCTCAGCCTCCTAACTAGCTGGGACTACAGGCGCCCGCCACCACGCTTGGGTAATTTGTGTGTGTGTGTTTTTGAGGCGGAGTTTCGCCCTGTCGCCCAGGCTGGAGTGCAGTGGTGTGATCTCGGCTCACTGCAACCTCCGCCTCCTGGCTTCAAGCAATTTTCCTGCCTCAGCGTCCCGAGTAGGTGGAACTACAGGTGCCTGCCACCATGCCTGGCTAATTTTTTTTGTATTTTTAGTAGAGATGGGGTTTCACTGTGTTAGCCAGGATGCTCTTGATCTCCTGACCTCGTGATCCGCCCGCCTCGGCCTCCCAAAGTGCTAGGATTACTGGCGTGAGCCACTGCACGCGGCATTCCTATCTTATTAAAGCCATAGCCTGGGCTGGGCACAGTGGCTCATGCCTGTAATCCCAGCACTTTGGGAAGCTGAGGCAGGGAGATCACTTGGGGTCAGGAGTTCAAGACCAGCCTGGCGAGCATAGTGAAATCCTGTCTCTACTAAAAAATACAAAAATTGGCCGACTGTGGTACCGGGTGCTTGTAATCCCAGCTACTCAGGAGGCTGTGGGACAAGAATCGCTTGAACTGGGGAGGTGGAGGTTGCAGTGAGCTGAGATCGGGCCACTGCACTCCAGCCTGGGTGACAGAGCGAGACTCTGACTCAAAAAAGGAAAAAAGAAAAAAAAAAAAGCCATGACTTGATCTGCACAATGCCACCTCAGTCCCCCACCTACCTGCTGCTCTCCCCTCCTCTGCACAGGCACATGCTCACGTCTGGGCCTTAGCATCTGCTGTTTCCCACCTGGTGTGCTTTGCCCCTTATAACCACAAGTCTCACTCCCTCACCGTTACGTCTCAAATCAAATGTCACCTCTTCAGGGAGGCCCTCTCTACCTTTCCATTTCAACGGCTCATCTGGTCAGTCGCCTCTACCACTCTGAAAAGATTTAACTATTGGCCGGGTGTAGGGGCCCATGCCTGTAATCCAGCACTTTGGGAGGCAGAGGCAGAAGGATCCGTTGAGCCCAGGAATTCGAGACCAGCCTGGAAAACATAGCGAGACTCCCAACATTAAAAAAAAAAAAAAAATCTGGGCCGGGAGCGGTGGCTCATGCCTGTAATCCCAGCACTCTGGGAGACTGAGGCCGGCAGATCACGAGGTCAGGAGATCGAGACCATGCTGGCTAACACGGTAAAACCCTGTCTCTACTAAAAATACAAAAAAATTAGCCAGGTGTGGTGGCATGCACCTGTAGTGTCAGCTACTCGGGAGACTGAGGCAGGAGCATGGCTTGAACCCAGGAGGCGGAGGTTGCAGTGAGCTGAGATCACGCTATTGCACTCCAGCCTGGGCGACACGGCGAGCCTCTATCTCAAAAAAAAAAAAAAAAAAAAAAAAATCTGTATTTAAAAACAAAAAACAAACGAACCCGAAACACCAGCCTGGGCAACATGGTGAAACCCAATGTCAACTAAAAATACAAATTAGCTGGGCGTGGTGGTTCGCCCTTAGTCACAGCTACTCCGGAGGCTGAGGTGGTTGGATCACTTGAGACCGGGAAGTCGAGGCTGCAGTGAGCTGTGATCTCGCCACTGCACTCCAGCCTGGGTGACGGGAGTGAGACCCTGTCTCAAAAATAAATAAAAATTAACTATTGTCTCCGGCCCCAGACCATAGGTGTCCCTACAGCAGGGGCTGCCTGGCGTGCTCTCCACTCGGGCACCTCTAGGAGGTGCCAAATAAATCTTTGAGCGAAGACCTCTGAGTCCCTGTCTGGCTGCGACTCTGTCCTCCCAGGACTTCCCACGTGGCAGCTGCAGGCTCCTTTCCTCCTGGCTCAGTGTGAGCCAGGCAGGGTGATCCCTTCCTCATCTACCCCGTCTCCCCATTTCCTTTTCTTCACAGTGCTTTACGCTATCTAATATTATTTAGATAATTGAATGTGCGCGTGCAGCGCCCAGAACGCTCCCTGCCCACAGGGAAAGATGAATGAAGGAAATAAATCGCCCCGCGTGTAGTAAGGGCCAATCAATGTCTATTAGCAGTGGAACCCCGGATTGGGTGGCCCCAGCCCTGCCTCCCTTCCCCCAGGAGGCGCAGAGGTCCCGGAGCAGACCGCGCTACCCTGTCTTTGACCTTTCTCCCTGGGTCAGTTAAACCGGCCGTCTTTCCCGCCCGCCGAGTACATTTGAAAACCGAAAACCCCGCCATTGCTGGCGGGCCACCGGTTGCCGCAGTCTGACCAATCAGGAGCGACGCCTTTCACCCCGAGCCCGAAATTACCCCGGCGACGCGCATCCATTGGTTACGCAGGCCCTGTGGGCGGAGCGCCGTAAGGTCGCGCCACGGTCAAAGCGGCGTGGTTACACAGCCGCGAATTTGTAAGAAAACAAATCCCCGGCGTTCGGGGCGGGGCCGGGAGCACGTTGGCTCCGCCCCCTGGCCGCTGCCCTGGCTGCGGCGGCGGCGCAGGCTCAGAGCAGACCCCGCCCGGCGAGGAAGAGGGAGGGTGAGTTGGGGGGAGACCCGGCCCCCAAGGGGCGGGCGCCGGGCAGGGCGCAGCGGGCGGGCGAGGGTTGGGCCGGGCTCCCGGCCCCTCACCGCGGGCCGGCTGACAGGGGGAGGAGCCCGCTGGGAGGGCCGGGGTCTCGGGCTGGGGAGCCAGGCCGGGAGTGCAGCGCAGCAAGGCGCACCGCGGCCGCGCCCCGGGAGGGCTGTTCGGGCCACCGCCCGCCGGCTCCTCAGTGCTGACGGCGCCGGGCTGGGGCGGGGTGGGGGACTTCGCAGGCCGTCAGTGTCGACATGCTGCTGGAGGAGGTCCGCGCCGGCGACCGGCTGAGTGGGGCCGCGGCCCGGGGTGACGTGCAGGAGGTGCGCCGCCTTCTGCACCGCGAGCTGGTACATCCCGACGCCCTCAACCGCTTTGGCAAGACGGCGCTGCAGGTGAGGCCGGGCTGGCTCAGGTCAGGGGCGGGGCGGCTCAGCGAGGTGAGGATCGAGACCCCAGAGCCCCTCTCCTCTGGTCTCTTGGCCCTGGTGGTGACCCACTGGGGACCGGTCCTTCTTCTCTAGGCTTTCGTTGTTCCCCCACGGTCCCCTTTCGAAGGTGGGTGGTGGGTGAGGCTAGGTTGGAGGGGGAGGGGAGAGCTTTCCAGATTCTTCTCTGGGAGGATTCCTGGTTCTCTGAGTGCAGGGGATTCTTTTTCCCTGGGGAGGTTCTTTCTATTCAGTGGGTGGGGGTTCAGCTTCTTTGGATGCCTTTTCCCTGGGGACTGGCTTACATTTCTTGGGGCTTCTATGGGGAGATCCGATCTCTGGAAGGAGTGGTCCGGTCTCCAGGGGTTCCTCATTTTATAGGGGGCTCTCTGACACATATTTGGTTACTTGAGGGTGGGGTCTTAATTTCCAAAGTTTATGCGGATCTTTGGTATAGTGTGGGGGCCCCGGAGGAGAAAGTGTCAGATTGTAAGAGTCCCTATATTCCCTTGGGAGACATGTTACATAGGAGTCTCCTTTCTCTTCTGTTATTACTTTTGGAATCCTCCTTTCTTTTCTTTTCTTTTCTTTCTTTCTTTTTTTTTTAAGGAAGTTGGAGTGCAGTGGCACGATCTTGGCTCACTGCAGCCTCCACCTCCCGGGTTCAAGCGATTCTCCACCCTCAGCCTCCCGAGTAGCTGGGATTACAGGCCCCCACCACCATGCCCGGCTAATTTTTGTATTTTTAGTAGAGGCGGGGTTTCGCCAAGTTGGCCAGGCTGATCTTGAACTCTTGACCTCAGCTGATCCACCCGCTTCG
Organism: Alouatta palliata; assembly: GCA_004027835.1. Taxonomy (NCBI): domain Eukaryota; kingdom Metazoa; phylum Chordata; class Mammalia; order Primates; family Atelidae; genus Alouatta; species Alouatta palliata. The sequence continues at coordinate 52,508 of PVKV010014433.1, read as the reverse complement.
GCCTCCCAGAGTGCTAGGATTACAGGCTTGAGCCCTGAAATGGTCAGAATCCTGTGTTTTTGAAAGGAGCTCTCAGGTACCCTGAAGTGACGTCATCATCATATAGGAGGAAGCTATTTCCTGGAGAATGGCGGGGGGTTCACTTTTCTTTGGCACCTCTTTTTCCTTTTGAGGACTATCAAGTTTTTTGGGGGTAGTTCTCAGTCTCTCGGGGCCCATTTCCTGGAGGAGATTTTATATTTCCTGGTGATTGCCCATATCTGGGGGTGTCTTTGGTCCCTTGGAGAAGAGTCTTAAGTTCCTTGAAAGTTTCCATGGGGGCTGTTGTCTGGGTTGGGGTCTCATATTATTCTTAAGGGAGTGACCAGCTTCTGGCATGAGGGATGGGGGTGAAGGCGGAGGTGGGGAGGAAAGGGTTCTCTATTCCCAGGAGAACTTTTTCTCTGCCTTCTCAAACAGTTCCCTGGGGGCTTATGCAGCTTCCCCGTTCACTAGAGGACCCCTCCTCTGGCATATCCTGTTCCTAGGAGACGCCTCTTTCTGGATGACCCTTCTCTCTCCAGTGACCCCTTTTTCAGAACCCCCTCCCTTGAAGACCTCCTGATCCTCTGTCCCTCACACAGGTCATGATGTTTGGCAGTACCACCATCGCCCTGGAGCTGCTGAAGCAAGGTGCCAGCCCCAATGTCCAGGACACCTCCGGTACCAGTCCAGTCCATGACGCAGCCCGCACTGGATTCCTGGACACCCTGAAGGTCCTAGTGGAGCATGGGGCTGATGTCAACGCACCTGATGGCACCGGGGCACTTCCCATTCATCTGGCGGTGCAAGAAGGTCACACTGCTGTAGTCAACTTTCTGGCAGCTGAATCTGATCTCCATCGCAGGGATGCCAGGGGGCTCACACCCCTGGAGCTGGCACTGCAGAGAGGGGCTCAGGACCTCGTGGACATCCTGCAGGGGCACATGGTGGCCCCGCTGTGATCTGGGGTCACTCACTCTAGCAAGAGGACCCCATGGGGTTATATATCAGGAGAGAGGGGAAGAAACACTTTCTCTTCTTGTTTCTCCTGCCCACTGCCGCAGTAGGGGAGGAGCACCAGTTTGTGGCTTATAGGTGTTGGTTTTGGGGGTGTGTGTGTGTTTGGGGGACGTTTCTCATTTGTTTTTCTCACCCCTTTTGGTGTGTTGGACAGAGAAGGGCTCCTGCAGGCCACAGCCACCTAAACGGTTCAGTTTTTTCTGTGCCTCAGACAGGACCCAAAGGCCGAGCATTTAAGAGTGAGGTCATCACCTCCAGAGCTCCTGGAACCTGGTGACCTTGGCCTGCTGTGCTCAGAGACTTGAAGTGACGTTGCTTCAGGCATGGGGGGTGGGAGAGCGTCCCAAATCAATAAGAAAGTAGCATGAGTTTATATTCTGTTGGAAGCTTGTTTTCCAGTCTCTTGTACAGCGTTTTAAAACATAGATTCTATTTATTATGCTTTATTGGAAAAAATGTTGTGTGTAATAATTTAATGTTTTTATCCATTAAATTAAGACTTGTGCATGATCACAGCGCGGGTGGCTTCTGATTTTTGAGTCTGGGATGGGGAGTCACACATCTCGGATGTTGATGGGGATGAGGAAGGGGGTCGAGGATCGTGGATGCCGTGGGTGAGGGGAGAGAATAGTAATTCCCAGGGCGCCGGGGTGAGTGAGCTGGGTGGGGCAGCGGTTTTCTCTGTCGGAACGGAAGGGAAGCAGGAAACCGCGAGTGGAGAAAGGGCCCCCAGATGTCAGCTGGGTGCCCGGAGCCCCGGGGGTGGGGCGGGTGGGCGGTGGCCGCGGTCCTTTCCCGCAGGGGCGTAGCAGTGGGTGGTGACTGCGGTCACGAGGCGAAAGAGATCCCGGAAAAGCCAGGGGCGGGGTTAGGCGCGGTCCGCCTCCTTTAAAGGTGGATCCGGCCCCGCCCCTCCTGGACGTTCTCAGTGCGCGTGCGCAGTGGGCCACAGAGTCGCCATGCCGGAACCGCACGGGTCGTCGCAGCTGCGGGTGAACGCGGCGTTTGCCGCGCGGTACAACCGCTACCGGGAGCGCGAGGAACTGCAGCGGCGTGAGTGTGGAGCGCATGCGCGCGGGAAGCTGCGCGCGCGGGACGGTTGGGAAGTGGGGAGTCGAGCTGGCCCCGCTGGCTGACCTGGAGGGCATTCCGTCTGTGCCCCGCAGTGAAGGATCGCTACGGGGACCGGGACAGCGGCGGCGACTCTAGCTCCGAGTCGGACTCCAGTGACGAGCGCGTGGTGCGTGTCCCCTTCCCGTCCTGGTCATGCAGGAGTCCAAGCCCCACTACCGACCCCGACGTAGACGCGGGGGTTAACCCTCAACCCCAGAGCGCTCTGCGGAAGCGTCCAGCCCCCGCCCCCCATCCCATGAGGGACAGAAAACTCCCTTCCTCTGCCCAGGGGAGCCAAATCCCCCCCCCCATTTTCTCTCCCTTGCCACGGCCCACCTGCCCACTTTGATTTTGGGGCGACTCCTCTGTCCCCGCCAAGAACCCCCTTCCCCTTTCATCCTCAAGAGTCTAGCCATTTTTCAGTGTACCCCTTGTGCCACGTGGGGCACCCAATTTCTGCCCACATCAACCCTGATCTTGGCCCCACTGTGCGGCCTGGCCCAGCCCGTCCCCGCTGTCTCCCTTGCGCCCTCAGCCCACCTGCTCCTTGTCAAGTCCTTGTCTTCCCCAGTAATTACCTTCTCCTTGCCCCTCGCCTTCCTTTACCCATATCCTGTACACCTGCGGCCTGCCTTTGCCCACCCCAAGAGGGTCCCTCCCTCCTGCTGTTTGACCACCTGCCTCTCTTCCCAGCCAGATACCTCTCTGCCTCCCTCCATCATAATCCCTATGCTGAGCTCACCTGCTGGTGCCAGGACTCTTAGTACCTCCCTTCTGAAGTCTGTCCCCAACCCTTTTACTGCCCTAGGAATTTGACTCCCAGCAGGAGCGGGACTTTTACAGAACGCTCTCGTTGTTGAAGAAGAAGGACCCCCGCATTTATCAGAAAGATGCCACCTTCTATCAGAGAACAGGTCTGGGGGCACTCCTGTCAGCCTCTCCTTCGTTCCTTAGGAACGGAATCCGGGGTCCTTTCCTGTGTGGAGTCAGAGAAGTGACTTGAATTCTCTGAGCCTCTTTTCCTATCTGTAAAGTATATCTAATGGTACCATCTATCCTCAGGGCTGTTTTAAGGATAGATTGGGATTTACCCAGTTTACACAATTCATCTGTTGTGATTATTGAATGAATTGCTTCACAAGTCCTTAGCAAGAGCCTAGGTTATTACCTGGTGGTGGGGTTAATGACTGTGTGCTTGGCACTGTTCGTGGTGGGAGTTGCTGACTGAGTGATTCCAACTCCGCTAGGCTGGGAAGATGGTTCAAACCTCTGATCCCAGCACTTTGGGAGGCTGAGGTAGGAGGGTCACTTGAGGCCAGGAGTTTGAGACCAGTGTGGGCAACACAGCAAGACCCCATTTTTTTTTCCCCTTGGAGACAGAGTCTTGCTCTGCGCCCAGGCTGGAGTGCAGTGGTGCAATCTCGGCTCACTGCAGTGTCCACCTCCCAGGTTGACACAATTCTCCTGCCGCAGCCTCCCGAGTAGCTGGGATTACAGTTGCCCACCACCGAACCTGGCTCATTTTTCTATTTTTAGTAGAGACGGGGTTTTACAATGTTGGCCAGGCTGGTCTTGAACTGGCTGGTTTCAAACTCCTGACCTTGTGATCCGCCCACCTCAGCCTCCCAAAGTGCTAGGATTACAGGCATGAGCCACTGCACCTGGCTGCAAGACCCTATTTTTACAAAAGATACAGAACTTAGCTGGACATGCTGGCATGTGCCTAGCGTCCCAGGTATTTGGGAGGCTGAGGTGGGAGGATCGCTTGAGCTCATGAGTTTGAGGCTGCAGTGAGCTGTGAGTTAGGATCTTGACACTGCACTCCAGCCTGAGCAACAGACTGAGACCCCAACTCTCAAAAAACTAATTATAATAATTAATCAGGCTGGGCGTGGTGGTTCATGCCTGTAATCCTAGCACTTTGGGAGGTTGAGGTGGGAGGATCACTTGAAGTTAGGAGTTGGAGATCAGCCTGGCCAACATGGTGAAACCCTGTCTCTACTAAAAATACAACAATTAGCTGGGTGTGGTTTTGCACACCTGTAATCCCAGCTACTCGGGAGGCTGAGGCAGGATAATTGTTTGAACCTGGGATTCAGAGGATGCAGTGAGCAGAGATCACGCCAGGAACTCCAGCCTGGGCAACATAGACCGTCTCAGAAAAATAATAATAGTCAAAGCAGGAATTGCTGACTCAATGGCCCCAACCCCACCCCAACCCCAAGCACAATACTCAGATAGCTGGGAATTGATGGACTGGGGATTTGAATCCTCTGTCTAACCCTGGCCCTGCCTTTTGGGATTCTCTGCCAGGGGAAAGAAGGGGGTTGTGGGTGATGGCAGGCGTCTTGGTGGGTTAACAGCCTCGTCATCAGACAGCGAGGAGGAGCCAGCGGCTTCCGAGAAGCAGAAAAAAGTACGGCCCATGTACCTGAAGGACTACGAGAGGAAGGTCATCCTGGAGAAGGAAGGGTATGGAGAAGGCCCACATCTCCACCCCCTGGTCCCCAGCCCTCTCAGGTTTATGGGGGTCTTGGGACAGGAGAGGAAAAAAGCTGGCAACCTGGGCCAGGCATGGTGCGTCATGCCTATAATCCTAGCACTTTGGTAGGCCAAGGCAATAGGATCGCTTGAGGACAGGAGTTCGAGACCAGCCTGGGCAACATACCTGTCTCTACAACATTAAAAATTAGCTGGGCATGATGATGGGTGTCTGTACAGTCCCAGCTCCTCAGGAGGCTGAGACAGGAGGATTGCTTGAGCCCAGGAGATGGAGGCTGCAGTGAACTATAATCAGGCCACTGCACTCCAGCCTAATCAGCAGAGCGAGAACTTGTTTCCAAAAAAAAAAAAAAAGGCAGCCAGCCTGGTGGCTCATGTCTGTAATCCCAGCACTTTGGGAGGCCGAGACAGGTGGATCACCTGAGGTCAGGATACCAGCCTGGCCAACATGGCAAAACCCCATCTCTACTAAAAATACGAAAAGGTAGAAACTCAGAATTGCAAATACCCCTGAGCACAGGAGCCTCAGTGACTCCATAAGTCTCCCAGGACCCCCGCCAGCTGTTGCTTGGAATAGCTGCCTCTCATAGGCATGGGGACAGGCAGGCCCTGGAAGATACTTTCTGAAGACCTCACTTTTCCTGTACAGCAAATATATTGACGAGGAGAACTCAGACGGGGAGACTTCCGGTCACAGACTCCAGGTGTGTGGGGTGGAGACTGGGTCGGGGGGCTGCTGAGCCCGGGGCTGGCCTGAGACCCACGGCCCTCTCTCCTCTGCAGCGGACCTCGTCACAGAGTTACGCGGAGGAACAGAAACAGCTCAAGGAAAGGTGAGGCTGGGCCGTCAGGAGTGGCCAGTGGAGGAAAGCTGAGGCTCAGGGGTTGGACAGGCAGGTGTTCAAATTGAGCTCTGTCACTTTCTGTCTACCTACTTCTGTTTCCTCATCAGTTAAACGAGGTTAATGACATCACAGCATGACTCGGAGCTGGTTGAGAGGGGAGGTCAGGGCTTAGTAAATGGGGTTCATCTTGGGGCAGCCGGCCGGGTGAGGTGGCTCATGCCTGTAATCCCAGGGCTTTGGGAGGCAGAAGAGGGAGGATCACTTGAGCCCAGGAGTTCAAGACCAGCCTGGGCAACATAGGGAGACCCCATCTCTACAAAATAAAATAAATGTTGCAGCAGCAGACAGGGGCTAGCCTACCTGTCCTGAGGCTTTTCTCTCGTGGACAGCTTTCGGGCATTTGTGGAGGACAGTGAGGACGAGGACAGCGCTGGGGAGGGCGGCTCTGGTTTGCTGCAGAAACATGCCAAAAGCAGGCAGGAGAAGGTGGGTATTGGGGCCCGGCTGTACCACTGGGGGGCAGGGTGGTGGGTGGCTGAGTGTCTGCAGATGCTTAGTGCTGGCCTTCCCCCAGGCCCAGGAGGAGGCCGACTACATTGAGTGGCTGAAGGGACAGAAAGAGATTCGGAACCCAGAGTCCCTGAAGGAACTGGTGAGTTCTCCCATGTGGTCACCAATGGAGTAGACCGCGTGTTCTGCCTCCATCCAACCATTTACAGAAAGTAACCCACTGAAAATGAGATGGTGCATCTCTGGGCCTCAGTTCCCACATCTCGTAATATGGGGATAGGCTGGGCACCGTGGCTCACACCTGTAATCCCAGTGCTTTGGGAGGTCAAGGTGGGAGGATTGCTTGAGGCCAGGAGTTTGAGACCAGCTTGGGCAACACAGCAAAACCCCTCTACAAAAAAATGAAAAAATTAGCCAGGCGTGGTGGCATGTGCCTGCAGTCTCAGGTACTCGGGAGGCTGATGTGGGAGGATCATGTGAGCCTGAGAGGTGAATCTGCAGTGAGCTATGATCGCACTACTGTACTCTCACCTGGATGGTAGAGCAAGACCCTGTCTCGAAATTAAAAAAAAAAGGTAGGGGGGCTAATGTCACCTACTCCAGAGGCTGGCTATGAGGTCCACGTGGTGACCATGCCTGTCCTCCTTCCCTGTCCCCCATTGACCGAAGTCTTGTCTTCTGTCACCCCCAGACCCATCTCAAGGAATACTGGAACGACCCTGAGTTGGATGAAGGGGAGCAGTTCCTTCGGGATTACATCCTCAACAGACGCTACGAGGAGGAGGAAGATGAGGAGGAAGAGGAAGGGTGAGCCGCTGTGCCTCTCCAGGGCCTAGATTTAGGGTATCCTTCCTGAAATATCCCCAGGCGGCACTGGCCAGGAGGCAGAGGGCACCACGTGTGTATTTTCTTCACAGATGGTGGCAGTCTTCTGCAAGACAGAGCCACAGAGTGTGGGCTCTGGAGCCAGGTGGCACTACCTCAAATCCTGGTTCTGCTGTGAGACTTCCATGCCTCAGTTTCCCCATCTGTAAAATGAGGACAATGGCAGCGTGCGCCTTGTAGGGTTGTGAGGATTAGATGCGTTCGTACATTTCGTACCCAGGCGTGCAGGAAATGTGGGCTCAACCTCCCGTGGCTGGCCCCCAGCCTCACTGCATCTTGTACTTCAGGGTCCCCGGTCCCCCAGTCCAGTTGGCTGTGGACGACTCCTCAGACGAGGGGGAGCTGTTTCTTAAGAAGCAGGAAGACTTCGAACACAAGTACAATTTCCGTTTTGAGGAGCCGGACTCGACATCGGTGTGTGGCTGGGGAGGACTTGGCCCCCGGGATCCATGCCCAGAGAGCCCCACATCATCTCTGTGGCCCTTCTGGGCTTTTCTGCTCCCCACTAGGTCAAGACCTACCCACGCAGCATCGCGTCCTCCGTGCGCCGTAAGGATGAGCGCAGGAAGGAGAAGAGGGAAGAGACTCGGGAGCGCAAGAAGAGGGTGAGTGTGGGGACAGCCAGCTGGGGAGGACCCCTCAGCCCTGCAGGAAAGCCCATGCCCTCCCTCCCTCCGCCTGGGCCTGCAGGAGAAAGCAAAGAAGCAGGAAGAGCTCAAGCAGCTGAAGAACCTGAAGAGGAAGGAGATTCTGGCCAAGCTGGAGAAGCTGCGGAAAGTCACGGGCAACGAGACGCTGGGGCTCGAGGAGAGGGACCTTGAGGACGACTTCGACCCAGCCCAGCACGACCAGCTCATGGAGGTGCGGCCCCTCATCCCATGACGCTGACCTCACACAAATGTGGCTCTCGCTGGGCACAGTGGCTCACGCCTGTAATCCCAGCACTTTGGGAGGCTGAGGCGGGTGGATCACTTGAGGTTGGGAGTTCAAGATCAGCCTGGCCAACATGGTGAAACCCCATCTCTACTAAAAAATACAAAAATTAGCAAGGTATAGTGGTGGGCACCTGTAATCCCAGCTACTTGGGAGGCTGAGACAGAATTGCTTGAACCCGGGAGGCAGAGATTACGGTAAGCCAAGATTGTGCCACTGCACTCCAGCCTGGGTGACAGAGCGAGACTATTTAAAAAGGCTTAGGCTGGGCGCGGTGGTTCATACCTGTAATCCCAGCACTTTGAGAGGCCGAGGTGGGCAGATCACCTTAAGTCAGGAGTTAAAGACCAGCCTGGCTAACATGGTGACACCCCATCTCTACTAAAAATACAAAAATTAGCCAGGCGTGGTAGTGGGTGCCTGTAATCCCAGCAGGCTGAGGCAGGAGAATTGCTTGAACCTGGGAGGTGGTGGTTGCAGTGAGCTGAGATCGCACTATTGCACTCCAGCCTGGGGAACAAGAACAAGACTTCATCTCAAAAAATAAAATAAAAAGACCTGGGGCCTGAGTAGTGCAGTGGGTGTGGGCACCGCAGGGGCAAAGGCCTGTAGGAAGGCAAAGAACTGGATCTGTGGAACTGAATGGTGGCCAGTACATCACAGGGTAGAGAGCAGGGGAGTTGGCAGAGGAGCCTGGACATGCAGGGGCCCCCCACCTCAGGAGCTAGGTCCTGGGAGGGCTCTGGGGAGCCCCACGAGGTGCAGGACTAAAGCTGCCACAGAGGGGTCATTGGCGATATTGTTGGGGGCTCAGCTCCTCCGCCTTGAGTGGGCCCTGGTGACTCTCAGTCCTGACCCTCCAGAAGTGCTTCGGGGACGAGTACTATGGTGCAGTGGAGGAGGAGAAGCCGCAATTTGAGGAAGAGGAAGGGCTTGAAGGTGAGATCAGCTGGGGTACCAGGCTGGGGCTGGGAGACTGGGGACTGGGCCTGAAGCCGAAGGTCCCGCCCTGACCCCAGCTGTCTGTTCTATCTGCATCCAGATGACTGGAACTGGGACACGTGGGATGGGCCTGAGCAGGATGGAGACTGGAGCCAACGGGAGCTGCATTGTGAGGACCCCGACTTCAACGTAGGTGTCACGGGTTGGGGGAGTCCCAGGGGCCTTGACTGAGGGCTGGCAGGATCTGACCTGTGTCCTGGCAGATGGACGCCGACTACGACCCCAGCCAGCCGAGGAAGAAAAAGCACGACGCCCCCTTGACGGGCAAGAAGAAGCGCAAGTCACCCTTCGCTGCAGCCGTGGGGCAGGAGAAGCCCGTGTTCGAACCCGGTGAGGCCCAGGTGGGCAGGCTGTGGGTGGGGAGGGGGCTCCACAGGACCTGGCACAGCCTGGCAACCTGGCTCTGTCTGGAACAGGGGACAAGACGTTCGAGGAGTACTTGGATGAGTATTACCGGCTGGACTACGAGGACATCATCGACGACCTGCCCTGTCGCTTCAAGTACCGCCCCGTGGTGCCCTGCGACTTTGGCCTCAGCACTGAGGAGGTAGGGCCTAGGCAGGCGGGGACACTGCAGAGGGTACCAGGTATACCGGAGGGGCAGGAAGCTGGCCCTGAGCCCTGATCTCTGTGGCTCAGAAATGGTACAACGTGGCGGCCTGTTTCTTCATCTTGAAAATGAAGGGCCGGGCACGGTGGTTCACACCTGTAATCCCAACACTTTGGGAGGCCAAGGCGAGTGGATCACAAGGTCAAGAGATCAAGACCATCCTGGCCAACATGGTGAAACCCTGTCTCTACTAAAATACAAAAATGAACCGGGTGTGGCAGCACATGCCTGTAGTTCCAGCTACTTGGGAGGCTGAGGCAGGAGAGTCACTTGAAGCCGGGAGGCAAAGGTTGCAGTGAGCCGAGATCGTGCCACTGCACTCCAGCTTGGGTGACAGAGCAAAACTCTGTCTCAAAAAAAAAGATAGGCAAGGTGGCTCATGTCTGTAATCCCAGAAGGTGGGCGGATCACCTGAGGTCAGGAGTTCGAGACCAGCCTGACCAACATGGTAGAACCCCATCTCTACTAAAAATACAAAAAAAATTACCCAGGCGTGGTGGCAGGCTCCTGTAGTCCCAGCTGCTTGGGAGGCTGGGGCAGGAGAATCACTTGAACCTGGGAGGCAGAGGTTGCAGTGAGCCTCTGTCTGTACTGTCATTTGGACTATCATCTTTTTTTTTTTTTTCTTCTGAGACAGAGTCTCACTGGGTGACAGAGTGAGACTGTCTCAGAAAAAAAAAAAAAGTCCAAATGACAGTACTAATATTACCTTGCCTCAAAGGTAGTATTACTGCCTTCTACACGGTGGGGCCTCAAACAGTGCCTCACCCATGGCACGCCATGCCCCGTAAATGTTACTTTTTTTGAGACAGAGTCTTGCTCTCTTCCCCAGGCTGGAGTGCAGTGGTGCCAACCTCCTGGGCTCAGGTGATCCTCCCAGGTAGCTGGGACTACAGGAATGTGCCACTGTGCCCAATTAATTAAAAAAATTTTTTTGGCCAGGTGCGGTGGCTCACACCTGTAATCCTAGCACTTTGGAGGGCTGAGGTGGGTGGATCACCTGAGGTCAGGAGTTCAAGACCAGCCTGGCCATCATGGTAAAACCCCATCTTTAAAAAAAAAAAAATTTTTTTTTTTTGTACAATGTTTTACTATGGTATGCAGGCTGCTCTCGAACTCCCTGGGCTTAAACAATCTTCCTGTTTTGGCTTCCCAGAGTGCTGGGATTATGGGTGTGAGACGCACCTAGCCAATATTACTTTTTTTTATTTTTTGATTGATTGAGACGGAGTCTTGCTCTGTTTCCTAGGCTGGCATGCAGTGGTGTGATCACTGCTCACTGCAAACTCTGCCTCCCAGGTTCAAATGACTCTCCTGCCTCAGCCTCTCAAGTAGCTGGGACTACAGGCATGTGCCATCATGCCCAATTTTTATATTTTTAGTAAAGACAAGGTTTCACCATGTCGGCCAGGCTGATCCGGAATTCCTGGCCTCATGTGATCTGCCCTCCTCAGCCCCCCAAAGTGCTGGGATTACAGATGTGAGACAGCGTGCCCAGCCAATATTATGCTTTTAATTCTGTCAATATGTATCAGCAGCAGTCTGGCTGGTTAAGACTTGGTAGCAGGACTGGGCACACTGGCTCACACCTGTAATCCTAGTACTCTGGGAGGCTGAGGCAGGAGGATCACTTGAGCCCAGGAGTTCTGAGACTAGCCTGGGCAACATAAGGAGATATAGTCATAGTCACTTGGGAGGCTGAGGCAGGAGGGTTGCTCGAGTCCAGGAGGTTGAGGCTGCTGCCAGCGTGCCACTGCACTCCAGCCTGGGCAAGAGGGAGACCCTGTCTCAAAAAGACGTGATGTCCTCTGGAACTAGGGGGCCCAGGTGGGTTCAAGCCCTGGCTTGGCTATTCGCCAGCTGTCTATCTGGACAAGTGATTCCCCCATCTGTGCCTCAACTCCCCATCTGTCAAATGGGACAATAATTGATTAACACCCAACTTCGGTGACTTGGAAGGAACAGGCATAAGATCAAATGTGTGTGGCACATGGCAGGCTGTGGGCACCTACTCTTCCCCACTTACGACAGTTGAAGGTGCACAACTGTTTGCACGGTCAGTAAAAATAGCCAGTGTGTACTGAGCCGATACCATCAGCACTCACTCACTTCCTCTTTCTGAGGAAAGGCCTTCCAGTAGGTTTGGAAACTGAGGCCCAGAGACTGGGAATGAGAGCCTCATGTGTAATTAGGAAGCCTGGTGGTTGGCAGTGACCCCTGCCTGTTTTGAGGCTTTGGGGATAACTGGGAATGGGTGACAGCTCAAGAGCTCTGGGGCTCAAACTGAAATCAGTTCAGCCAACTTCCTAGCCATGTGGCCTAGGGCAAGGATCCATTCTCTGAGCCTCAGTTTCCCCATCTTCTGACCTCTGCAAAAAATATGGGCCTCTGTGGAAATCAGTCTCTGGCCATGATGGCAGCCCTGCTTGGTGGTAACAGCATTACCGTTTTGACTAGTGAGGTGACTTAGGCTCAGGGAATAGTCAGGCCCCCCATGGGGAATATCACAGCAGGTCCCCACCTGCCTTTCCCATGCAGATCCTTGCTGCTGACGATAAGGAGCTCAACCGGTGGTGCTCTCTGAAGAAGACCTGCATGTACAGGTGACGAGTGGGGCGGGGCCAAGTGCGCAGGGGCGGGCAGCCCGGGGCACTCCCAGAGCTCCCAACAGGCCCCTCTGTCTGCCTGCAGGTCGGAGCAGGAGGAGCTGCGGGACAAGCGGGCATATAGCCAGAAGGCCCAGAACTCGTGGAAAAAGCAGCAGATCTTCAGGTCACTCTGCCGGGAAGAGTAAGCAGTGCTGGCTGGGGAAGTGTGGGTCGGGAGTCCGCCAGGCGCTGCCTTGAGTCTTGGCTCTGTCAGCCTCTTGTTGCATGACTTTGGGAATATAGCACCTCTCCCTGCCTCTCCCCACTTTTCCCCCTCTCCTCCCCATCCCCGCCCCTGTTCCCCGACTCTGAGACCTGGGTTCTAATCCTGGGTGCCATTGCTGTGTGACCTTGGGCAAGTCGCTGCACCTCTCTGGGTCTGCTTCTCATATAAGATGGAGATAGGCTGGGCGCGGTGGCTCACGCCTGTAATCCCAGCACTTTGGGAGGCTGAGGTGGGTGGATCACGAGGTCAAGAGATCGAGACCATCCTGGTCAACATGGTGAAACCCCGTCTCTACTAAAAATACAAAAATTAGCTGGGCATGGTGGCACGTGCCTGTAGTCCCAGCTGCTCGGGAGGCTGAGGCAGGAGAATTGCTTGAACCCAGGAGGCGGAGGTTGCGGTGAGCCGAGATCACGCCATTGCAC
>PVKV010014433.1:14034-39668 GCA_004027835.1 Alouatta palliata | reverse complement strand
ATCTCAAAAAAAAAAAATGGAGATAGAGATGGTTCTGCCTTATAAGGTTGCTGAGGATGAAGTGAGTTAATTCATGTAAAGTGATGAAGAGATGGTAAATGCCTGATAAGTCTCCGCTGTTACCATGATTGTTTTCGCCCAGTCTATAAGGCAGGGGTGATAGAAGCACAGAGTTTACTTAAAGCCCTGTGTGTGCTCCAGCCTATAATCCTAGCACTTTGGAAGACTTGGGCGAAAAGACTGCTTGAGCCCAGGAGCTGGAGGCTGCAATGAGCTATGATCACGCCACTGCACTCCAGCCTGGGTGAAAAAGCAAGACCCTGTCTCTTAAGGCCAAAAAAAAAAAAAAAAAACTAAAATGAGTTAACTGATGTGAATAGCTTAGGGCAGGCCCAGGCACAAATATCAGAATCCTCAGCCTCACAATCTAGCCTTTGGGTTCAGCAGAAAAGCCCTAGACTGGCTTTGGCATGAGACCCAGGTCTGAATCCCAGACGGGCCCACCGTCACTGCTTCACTATGCCCCTCCTTTCCCCGCCTGTAAAATGGGGCACGCATGCTCAGGAACGGGCCTGATCTTGACAGGCCTGGGCTGAGCCCCGACTTCTCTCCTTCAGGACAGAGACACCTGCGGAAGCCACAGGGAAGCCACAGAGAGATGAAGCCGGCCCACAGGAGCAGCTGCCAGCGCTTGATGGGGCTGGTAGGAAGCGGCCCCGGCCAGAGAGTCTCCCAGCACAGGAAGAGGAGGCCCCTGTGCTACCCCCGGAGAAGCTAGTCCTGCAGAGGCGGAAGAGGGCCAAGAAGGCACGGCTGCTGGGCCCCACTGTGACACTTGGTGGACACGAGTTCAGCCGCCAGAGACTGCAGGCCTTTGGCCTCAACCCCAAACGGCTGCACTTCCGCCAGCTGGGCCGGCAGCGGAAGAAACAGCAGGGGCCCAAGAGCAGCTCCTGAGCCCCAGGGAGCAGGCAGGGGTCTCTGGCTCTTCCCCTCCAGTCAAGCCCTGGACAGGTCTCGCACCCACAAGTACTATCTGCTATAGAGAACCTCACATCTATGGCCAGGCACGCAGCTCACGCCTGTAATCCCAGCACTTTGGGAGGCCGAGGTGAAAGGATCACTTGAGCCCAGGAATTCGAGACAAGCCTGGGCAACATATCGAGACTCCATCTCTACAAAATGGTGGCATATGCCTGTAGTTCTAGCTACTCAGGAGGCTGGGGAAGGAGGATCACTTGGGAGGCCAGGAGTTTGAGGCTACAGTGAGCTCTATGCTTGCACCACTGCAGTCCAGCCTGGACAACAAAGCAAGACCCTGTCTCTCTGTTTTTTTTTGAGAAGGAGTTTAGCTCTTGTTACCCAGGCTGGAGTGCAATGGTGCGATCTCAGCTCACCGCAACCTCCGCCTCCTGGGTTCAAGCAGTTCTCCTGCCTCAGCCTCCCGAGTAGCTGGGACTACAGGCACGTGCCACCATGCCCAGCTAATTTTTGTATTTTTAGTAGAGACGGGGTTTCACCATGTTGACCAGGATGGTCTCGATCTCTTGACCTCGTGATCCACCCGCCTCGACCTCCCAAAGTGCTGGGATTACAGGCGTGAGCCACCACGCCCAGCCTAAGACCCTGTCTCAAAGAAGCATGTGTCTGTGGGTAAGGAAGTTGTCCCATTTTATGGACGTGGAAATGGAGGCTGATTTAAACTTCTCAAGTGACTTTGAACTCGCACTTGGAGATACTTCCCAGAACTCACGTCCCCTCAGAATGCTGCGCCCAGCCACAGCCATGATCTAGTCACACAGCTTTATTGGCCCCCAGCAGCCAGTTTCCCTACGGCAGCTTTGGGACAGCGAGGGCCCGGGCGTCCAGTGCAAACTACAGTACTTTGAGTCAGGCCCTGAGGGGGGTGCCCGGGGTCCTCCCTGCCCTGCCAGGAGGGCCCCACTGGTGGGAGACGAGTGCATGGGCTCTGTTCCTGACTGGTCACAGCTGGGCTTGTTGAGGGGCTGAGAACAGGAAGTACCATCATCACTGTCAGAGCTCAAGATCCCACACCTGACATGACATCAATAAAAAAATAGTGTTGCGTCTTCTCCCAAGTCCCCTCCCTTTATAAAAACACAAAGTCCTCGGAGCTGGGCCGTTTGGCTCTGAGGAGCCGTCCTGTGCGAGGAAGCCGGAGTGTGGGCTGGGAGAGCTGGGAGCAGAGGTCATCCAGGCTGTGGTCCTGAGCGTGGCCCTCCGCCAGAGTGAACATGGGGTACCGCTCCGTGGCTGAGGAGGAGCTGAGGACCTGGCGGGAGGAGGGGGACGCTCAGCCACAAACAATGCCAAGCCATATTCCTTAGCCCTGGTTTACTTAGCAGGTGCTTCTCAGGACTGCCTCTCCAGGGCAGGCCAGCCAATCAGCACTCTCCATCCCGGCTCAACCACAAGCCTGTGACTCGGCTCAGCCACTCAGCCAAACACTGGGATTTTTGCTGCAAAAACGGAATTCCCCTTCCAGTGACTAGAGAGTGGGTGCCCAGAAGGGGTGGTGGCCATCTTTTGCCACCATAAGGTTAAAGCCCTAGTCAGACAGCAAAGAGACAAGAAGGGTTCTCCCCACCTGACCCCCTGGATACAGCTGCTTCCAAGGCATGACACCTTCAACTTGCAGGACAGCAAGTTGACCTGACAGGCGGCCTTGGCCTCCCCTCACATTTTCAGGGGTGGACGTTCTTCACATTTCCCAGATTAGGACACCCAGCCTGGAAGCAGCACCCCAGCTCTACTGGACTCCAGGCCTCTGTTCCTGTTTCACCCCCAGCCCTGCCTGCCCACCCTCCCTCCCCCCACCTCTAGCTTTCCTCTTGCTCACCCTGGTCAGCTCTGAGCAGAGTGTCTCAAACTCCTTCCTGTCTCCAGCATAGAAACCCACAGTACAGCTTGGGTCCATCTTGGCGAAGGCCATCTTGCGGGGCGAGGTGCAGTGGAAGGACTGGGGCAGACAGACGAGGGAGGCTTAGAGGCCCTGGCTGCCCACCCGCCATGGTCCCAACCACGTGCTGGGGCTCCCACTCACCTCCAGGGGAAAGTTGGCCTGGCTGACATCCACAGTGGCCTGGCAGTAGTGAGGGTCCAGGTACAGCAGGAAGTCATCTGCAGGGGCGCAGGTGTGAGTGGGGAGGGGGTGAGGGCTGGGGATTGAGGGGGGGCGGGCCTACCTTGGTAGCCAATGAAGTACAGCGAGTGCCGCGGTTTCCCGCCCATGATGCCCAGGCACAGCTCACAACGCAGGAGTTCCTGCAGGGAGGAGGGTGCGAAGGTGCTGTGAGGCAGCCACTCAACAAAAGCTTACAAATGCCTCCTCAGTGACAACCCAGCCTCTGGAGGGCAGCAGTGATCAAAAGCACAAAACCCCTGCCCTCAGGAGTTGACATCCTAGTGTGGGAGATGATTATTTTTTTACAAGGAAGATGATTACATGGGTTTTTTTTTTTTTTTTTTGAGACGGAGTTTCACTCTTGTTACCCAGGCTTGAGTGCAATGGCGCGATCTCGGCTCACCGCAACCTCCGCCTCCTGGGTTCAAGCAGTTCTCCTGCCTCAGCCTCCCGAGTAGCTGGGACTACAGGCATGTGCCACCATGCCCAGCTAATTTTTGTATTTTTAGTAGAGACGGGGTTTCACCATGTTGACCAGGATGGTCTCCATCTCTTGACCTCGTGATCCCAAAGTGCTGGGATTACAGGCGTGAGGGTTTTTTTTTTTTTTTTGAGATGGAATCTCACTCTTGTCACACAGGCTGGAGTGCAGTGGCATGATTACGGCTCACCGCAATCTCTGCCTCCCGGGTTCAAGTAATTCTCTTGCCTCAGCCTCCTGAATATCTGAGATTACAAGTGCCCGCCAGCACGCCTGGCTAATTTTTGTATTTTTAGTAGGGATGAGGTTTCACCATGTTGGTCAGGCTGGTATCAAACTCCTTAGCCTCCCAAAGTGCTGGGATTACAAGCGGAGATCCACCTGCCTCAGCATCCCAAAGGGCTGAGATTATAGGCGGAGCTGATTACATGATTTATCTCATGTGTTAGAGGTGATAACTTTATGGAAAAGAATAAAGGAGGGAAAGGAGCCTTGTGATTTTAAGTAAGGAGGTCAAACATTACAGCTCCTTTAGAATTTGTCTCATAGGTTTTCTGATTCTCACTGGAAAACCTCCCAATGCAAAAAATATTTTAAAATAGAGGCCAAACAGTGGCTCATGTCTCTAATCTCAGTACATTGGGAGGCCAAAGTGGGAGGATTGCTTGAGTCCAGGAGTTCAAGACCAGCCTGGGCAACATAGTGAGACCCTGTCTCTACAAAAAAAAAAAAAAAAAAAAAATGAGCCGAGTGTGGCGGTGAGTGCGCCTGTAGTCCCAGATATTCAGGAGGCTGAGGTGAGGATCATTTGAGCCCGGGAGGTTGAGGCTGCAGTGAGCTAAGACCACACCACTGCACTCCAGCCTTAGTAACAGAGTGAGACTCTGAATCGATCAATCAATCATAAATAAGAGAGTCAGGATAGGCCCTATTGAGAGACGATGGAAATAACTGAAGGATTGCTTTTGATGGTTAGTGTTAGTAAAGTAACAAATTTTTAAATAAACAGAGCTGACTGTGGTGGTACCTGCACCTGTAGTCCCAGCTACTCAGGAGCCACATGCAATACAGCTGAAAGAGCGCTCCAAGTAGCAGGAGCCAGAAAAAAGGCACTGGGGCAGGAGTGTTCTGAAATCAGGGAGGCCCCTGTGGCTGCAGCAGAGTGTGGGAGGAGGATATGAGGTCAAGGTGGGAGATGACCTCCAGAAGGTGATGGGGACAAACAGTGTGGGGCTCTGTGGGCCCTGGGGACACTTTGGCTTTTATTCTGATGCAAATACACAGGGGCCTTTCCAGCCTCAGGGCATCTGTCTTGCTGTTCCTTTTGCCTGGAGCAATCCTCCTCTGGCTCATTTGCCTGGTGGCCACAGAGGGCGTTTTCTAGGCTCTCCTGCTACCCTCATCATCTGCTCCTACCCTTTGGGAGGCCGAGGCAGGCGGATCACCTGAGGTCAGAAGTTCAAGACCAGCCTGACCAACATGGAGAAACCTGATCTTTACTAAAAATACAAAATTAGCCAGGCATGGTGGCGCATGCCTGTAATCCCAACTACTTAGGAAGCTGAGGCAGGAGAAGCACTTGAACCCAGGAGGTAGAGGTTGCAGTGAGCTGAGATCACGTTACTGCACTCCAGCCTGGGTAACAAGAGCGAAACTCTGTCTCCCAAAAAAAAAGGGGGGGGGGGCTGGTAGCTCACGCCCGTAATCCCAGCACTTTGGGAGGCTGAGGCAGGTGGATCACCTGCGATCAGAAGTTCAAGACCAGCCTGGCCAACAGGACGAAACCCCGTCTCTACTTAAAATACAAAAATTGGCTGGGCATGGTGACAGGAACCTGTAATCCCAGCTACTTGGGAGGCTCAGGCAGGAAAATCACTTGAATCTGGGAGGCAGAGGTTGCAATAAGCTGAGATTGCACCACTGCACTCCAGCCTGGGGAACAAGAGCGAAACTCCGTCTCAAAAAAAAAAAAAAAAAAGAAAGAAAGAAGGGATGAGGGACACAACATAAACAGCAGCCCTAACCCAAGCTAAACAAGTCTGGAGGGCTCCTGGGTGGAGGCGTCCTGGAACTCTGTTGAACCTACCTTCACGCAGGGCACATACACGGGGTTGAGAGTCTCGCCACCCAGTCGCACGGGCACAAGGATGACCACAGACTTCCACTCGGCTGTGGGGTCTGGCCTGGCCACCAGGCGTGCCACATCTGCCTTGTACACTGGAGGGACAAGACAGCGGCAGGTCACCTTCTTGGCAACCCTTCACGCCCCAGAGTGTGGCCCTCTAACCCCAGGAGCCCAACCTCAATCTTGCAATTTCTCAGTGGGCAGCACTGTCAGCAGCCAAAAGCATTGTTCTAGCGTCTCTCAGACACCCCCAGAAAATCCCAGGACCTCCAGGCAGGTGTGGACATCCCCATTTTACAGAGTGGGCAACTGAAGCCCTGGGATGTAGACCAAAAGTATATACAGCTGGGAGAGGTGGAGACGGTTCTCTCAGGCTCCTCCCCAGCCCCAGGCCTGATGGGTCCTCAGTGACTCCACACCTTGGTTTGCCAATACAGAAACCGAAGCACTGGGCGCTCAGTCCTTGAACCAAACACCCCGGGTGTGTCCCTCCTCCTCCAGTCCCATTTACTTGGGCCTCTTCTCCTCCCCCTACCTTGCAGCTAGATAAGCCCATTTCGCACTCCTAGAGAAGTAGACCCGTTTTGGAGATATGATTCTCTGAAAATCAAATCTTGTCCCAAACACCTACAATTTTGCATAAAAAACTTACAGGGGTTGGGCACAGTGGCTCATGCCTGTAATCACAGCACTTTGGGAGACTGATGTGGCCAGATCACCTGAGGTCAGAAGTTCAAGACCTTCCAAACATGGTGAAACCCTGTCTCTACTAAAATACAAATTAGCCAGGCATGGTGATGCGCACCTGTATCCCAGCTACTCGGGAGGCTGAGACACAAGAATCACCTGAACCCGGGAGGCAGCGGTTGCAATGAGCCGAGATCATGCCACTGCACTCCAGTCTGGGTGACAGAGTGACCTGACCTCAGATGATTCACCTGCCTCGGCCTCCCAAAGTGCTGGGATTACAGGCATGAGCCACCACACCTGGCCTCTTTTTTATTTTATTAAGACAGGATTCTACTCCGTCACTCAGGCTGGTGTACAGTGGCAAAATCACAGCTCACTGTAACCTTGAACTCCCAGGCTTAATCAAGCAATCCTCCCACCTCAGCCTCCTGAGTAGCTGGGACTACAGTATGTGCCACCACACCTGGCCTCTATTCTATCACTCAAGGTGTGGTGGCACTATCACCCTGAAGTTTCTTCTCCCAGTTCCAGAAGGAGAGGAGAAGAGGGACTGTCTCCCACTACACAGGACTTGCATCCTTCCCCAGTGTCCCTCTGCCCCAGAACTTGTTCCAGCCTCTGAGGAAGGTGCATTCTAAGGAGCAGGTGAGGCAGAGTCTGGCTCAGGGTGGGACCCCCATGATCTCGGCTCCCAGCCCCTTACCTGTGCAGTCCTGAGAAACATACACCACCAGGCGGGTGACCTCGGAGGAACTCTCCACGGCTTTCCTGGGGGCAGGAGGGAAGGCCTCAGTGCCTGCGGGTACCCAGCAGCTCCCGTGATCCCTGCAGCGGCCCTTACCTGAGGATGTGTGCCACCAGTGATGGCCCATACCAGTCACCTGCCTTCTTGCCTGAGCTCTGCCCAAGCTCCACCAGCCGGTGTAGGCCAAAGGGGGCCCGGGGGTGGTCGGCGAACCAGGACACAATCTGCCGGTGCCGGCGTTCCTGCTCCAGCTCAGGGGCACCCTGGGCCCAGCATGGGGGAATCCAGCGGGCAGGGCCATGGTACCGGCTGGGAGAGGCTGGCCCTGACAGCTCAGGGGGGCCCAGGCCTGTGCCCTCGGCCCATGTCCAGTCTGGTGGAATGGAGCACACAGTCAAACAGTGCTAGTGTGTGGGGGGCAGAGGTCCCATCTGCACATGTACCACATACAATGCTAATGCCCCTGAACCTGGTGATTCAACAGAATTTACATACTCCTGAAACTTATCCTTATTTATTTACTTTTCGTTACTGAAAGACAGGATCTCAGCTGGAGGTGGTGGCTCACGCCTGTAATCCTAACACTTTGGGAGGCTTAGGCGGGAGAAGGGGAGTGGAGATCACGAAGTTAGGAGATCGAGACCGCCTGGCCAATGTGGTGAAACCCCATCTCTAATAAAACAAAAATACAAAAAGCAGACAGACATAGTGGCAGGCACCTGAAATCTTAGCTACTCAGGAGGCGGAGGCAGGAAAATTGCTTGAACCAGGAGCAGGGGTTGCAGTGAACCAAGAATGCTCTACTGCACTTCAGCCTGGACGATGGAGCAAGACTTGGTCTCAAAAACAATAAAAATAATGGGGAGGAAGGCAGCAAATCACACTGCCATGTGTGTACCTATGTAACAATCTTGCATGTTCTTCACATGTATCCCCAAACCTAAAATGCAATAAAAAGTATATATATAAAAAAAAAAAAAACAATAAAAATACTAAATACATAAATAAAGACAAGATCTCACTGTCAACCGGACTGGAATGCAGTGGCATGATATGACTCACCACAGTCTCTAAATCCTGGGCTTCACAGATTCTCCTGCCTCAGCCTCTTGAGTAGTTGGAATCACAGGCACATGCCACCACACTCGGCTAATTAAAAAAATTTTTTTGTAGAGACGGGAGTCTGGTCATGTTGTCCAGGCTGGTGCCGAATGCCTATGTTCAAGCCATCCTCCTGCCTCAGTCTCCCAATGTGCTGGGATTACAGGTGTGACCCACCACACTTGACCTGTGGATGTTGCTGGAGTCTCATTCTGTCACCCAGATTGGAGTGCAGTGGCAGGATCATAGTTCACTGTGGCCTTGAACACCTGCGCACAAGTGATCCTCCCTCCTCAGCCTCCCAGGTAGCTGGGATTACAAGCATGCACCACAGGGCCCAGCCGAAACTTTTTTATTTTATTTTATTTATTTATTCATGTATTCATGTATTCATTTATTTATTTATTTAGAGACAGACTCTCACTCTGTCGCCAGGCACCAGGCTGGAGTACAGTGGCGCAATCTCGGCTCACTGCAACCTCTGCCTCCCAGGTTCAAGCAATTCTCCTGCCTCAGCCTCCCGAGTAGCTGGGACTACAGGTGCACACCACCACGCCCAGCTAATTTTTGTATTTTTTTTAGTAGAGACGGGGTTTCACCATGTTGCCCAAGATGGTCTGGATCTCTTGACATAGTGATCCGCCCGCCTCAGCCTCCCAAAGTGCTGAGATTACAGGTGTGAGCCACGGCGCCTGGCCTATTTTTTTATTTTTAATTTTTTGACACAGAGTCTTACTCTGTTGCCCAGGCTGGAGTACAGTAGTGTGATCTTGGCTCACTGCAACCTCCAACTCCTGGGTTCAAGCGATTCTCCTGCCTCAGCCTCTGGAGTAGCTGCATTACAGGCATGTGCCACCACACCCAGCTAATTTTTGTATTTTTAGAAGAGATGGGGTTTCATCATATTGGCCAGGCTGGTCTTGAACTCCTGACCCCAAGGGATCCACCTGCCTAGGCCTCCCAAAGTGCTAGGATTACAGGCATGAGCCACCACATCCAGCCCCAGCTGAAACTCTTACAAACAACTCTCATCTCTCCAAAATTTACTTGACACACAATTCCAACGTGACTTTGAACTCTTAGTAGTTTGCAAGTAATTCTAATACTGCTGATATGGCGATTGACCCTGTACTCCTAGTCCACCCCTTCCCCCGCTCCCATCCCCGGGACTCACCTCTAGGCAGGAAATGCAGCAGCAGGCCCTGTGCCAGCATCATCTGGCCGCTGCGTAACATGCACCCCCAGCCACAGTCCGAGGTCAGGCAGCCCCCAGGAAGGGGCGGGAAGTCCCGGCGGTATGTGAGCCACAGGCGGGACACAAAGTCACGCTGGAAACGCTGGATATCACCTACAAGAGTGGGTCTGTCAGCTGCCACCAGGGACACTGGGGCAGGCATAGAGAGGTCTCCCCCAGCCCTGGTCCCAACCACCAGCTCACCCTCGCCCTCGAAACGGTAGCGGCGGCCACAGAGATGGATGCTGGAGATCTTGCTAAAGCTGGTCCGGCTTTTAACCGCCCAACCTGGGGAGACGTGGGGGCAGCGCCCAGCGAGATGAAGCACTCGCATGACAGCAACAGCTATTCCATTCCCCCATCTGTGAAATGGGCACGATCCTAGTTCCTATCTCCGAGGTGGCTCTGGGGACTCCGTGCAATAGCCCTCTCAGTCGGAGATGGGGCCCCCGGTGACAGCTACAGGAGTGTCCACCATCAATTCAGGATGAAGGAAGGCAGCTCTGATTATTGTACCCATTTTACGGAGAGGAGTAAAAACACAGGCGCCAGGAAGCAAAGGATTTTGCCCAAGGTCAGACAGGGGAATGGGCGGAGCTTGAAAACACTGCCTACTGGACCTGCCACAGGTTCACCCTGGGACGGGCTGGGCGGGGGACCCACAGGTGAGTCAGGACGGGAACAAGGGTGGGATAACTGGCAGGGCCGAGGTCTGGTTTTCCTCGACGGCTCCCCACACCCCCAAGATCTCCAAGCCCCCTCCTCACCATACTTCACGTTGTTCCAGGCTGTCAGGAACTTGGCTTTAAACTTGTCCACTTCGTCCGGCTCACTCGAGCCAGCCCCGGGAGAGCCAAGAGCGGGGCCGTTGGCTCCGGAGGGCCCCAGGCCGTTGGGGTCTGGGCCTCGGAAACCCCGCGGCCTCCGGGCCTCGGGCCGGCGGCGCGCGTCCTCCGGGCTGCTGCTCCGGTACTGCGCGGCGGCCGGCGACACCGAGTTCATGGACGCGCCGGGAGGGCAGACCGAGGGCCCAGGTAGGGGGCTGCGGACGCTGCCCCCCCAGGTGCCCCGCGGCCGGTTCACGGGGCCCGGGGAAGGCGCTACTCGGCCCCGGTCCCCAAACTCCCGGGCCCCCCAGCAGCAGCCGCCGCAGCTGCCGTAGCCAACGCCATCTTAGCGGCTTAGGACCCCGGATGACGGTGGGCGTGGCCAGGCCCGACGCCCCGCCCCTCTCCGCCCTCTCCCCGCCCCAGACGCGTTTCTAGCCCGGATCCCAGGTCGCCAGGCGGGGATCTCAAACCCGGACACCTCTCCGCGGCCTCCCCACGCCCTCCTTATCACACGCCAGGCGCGCGACAGTCCCTGCAGGTCCTTATCGGAGGCCGCAGAGCCGGGGAACACCCGCCCCTGGCCCCGCCCCTAGTCCTGCCCCCCAGGGCCTAGGACTGACCTCCTGGCAGGCACCCAGGTGTGACTCAGTGCGCACCTGCCACGCCCGCCCGGCCACCCCAGCGCACGTGCGCCGGCTGCCGATCCAGAACTGGCCCTCACCTGGGACCAGATCCACTAGTGTGACCTCTGGGGCAAGCCACGCCTCTCTATGCCTCAGTTTCCTCGTGTGCAAAAGGCATCGTCATGTGAATTATGCTCAGGGACAAAAATCCAGACGCCCCGCCTCCAAAAAGAAAAACAATATATACCCTATGGTCCCATTTATTAAACAATTCCAAAAATGCAACCTTATCTATAGTAACCTAAACCAGACCAGTGGTTGGTTGCTGGGGGGTGAGGGTGGGCAAGCACGGGAGGGAGGGCTGAATAAAGTGCACTAGGAAAGTTTTTTTAGTGTTTGTTTTGTTTTTTCAGGATCTGGCTCTGTTGTCAGACTGCAGTGCAGTGATACTGTACAGCTCACTGCAGCCTCCAACTCTGATCCTCCAACCTCAGCCTTCAGAGTAGCTGGGACCACACACGGGAGCCACTACGCCTGGTTAAATTAAAAAAATTTTTTTGTAGATACGGAGTCTTGCTGTGTTGTCCAGTCTGGTCTCAAACTCCTGGCTTCATGAGTTCCTCCCACCTCAGCCTCTCAAAATGCTGGGATTACAGGCATGAGCCACCACCTCAGGCAGAAGGAAATTTTTTGGAGCTGTGGATAAATTCTGTATCTTGACTGTAATAGTAGCTTCATAGGTGTGAAAACTCATCAGATTGTATGCTTAAAATGTGCATTTTTTATGTCTATACCTCAATAAAGCTGTAAAAAAAAAACTTTTATTTTAAAAAGCAATCAATTAACTTTTTATACAGACAGGGTCTCTCAGCCGGGCGCCGTGGCTCACGCCTGTAATCCCAGCACTTTGGGAGGCCGAGACGGGTGGATCACGAGGTCAAGAGATCGAGACCATCCTGGTCAACATGGTGAAACCCCGTCTCTACTAAAAATACAAAAATTAGCTGGGCATGGTGGCATGTGCCTGTAGTCCCTGCTACTCGGGAGGCTGAGGCAGGAGAATTGCTTGAACCCAGGAGGCGGAGGTTGCAGTGAGCCGAGATCGCGCCATTGCACTCCAGCCTGGGTAACAAGAGCGAAACTCCGTCTCAAAAAAAAAAAAAAAAAAAAAAAAAAAGAGACAGGGTCTCTCTGTGTTGCCCAGGCTGGCCTGAAACTCCTTAGCCAAGTGAGCCTCCTGCCTCAGCCTCCCAAGTAGCTGAGACTACAGGAAAATATTTTATTTGATTTTTACTTTTTTATTTTTTTTCTCAAAACTTACAAGGCCCAAACATTTTTATTGTTGTTCAGACAGGGTCTTGCTCTGTCAATCCCAGCTGCCCAAGTAGTTGGGATTACAGGTGACCGACACCAGGCCCAGGTAATTTTTTTTTTTTTTTTCCCGAGATGGAGTCTTGGTCTGTCACCCAGGCTGGAGTATAGTGGCTTGATCTGGGCTCACTGCAACCTCCACCTCCCGGTTGAAGCAATTCTCCTGCCTCAGCCCCCTGAGTAGCTGGGATTATAGGCACCAGCCGCCACACTGGTGCTAATTTTTGTATTTTTAGTAGAGTCTAATCACGGCTCACTGCAGTCTCAACTGCCCAGGCTTAAGCAAGTCTCCTGCCCTAGCCACCTGAGTAGCCAGGAATACCGGCACATGCTACCACACCTGGCTAATTTTTTTCTTTTTTTTGAGACTGAGTTTTGCTCTTGTTGCCCTGGCTGGAGTGAAACAGCATGATCTTGGCTCACCGCAACCTCCGCCTCCCAGGTTCAAGCAATTCTTCTAACTCAGCCTCCCGAGTAGCTGGGATTACAGGCACGTGCCATCATGCTCAGCTAATTTTTTGTATTTTTAGTGGAGATGGGGTTTCACCATGTTAACCAGGATGGTCTCAATCTCCTGACCTCATAATCAGCCCGCCTCAGACTCCCAAAGTGCTAGGATTACAGACGTGAGCCACCGCGACCGGCCTACACACCTGGCTAATTTTAAACATTTTTCTGTAGAGACGGGGGTCTCCCTGTGTTGCTCAGGCTGGTCTTGAACTCCTGGCCTGAAGCGATCCTCCTCAGCTTCCCAAAGTGCTAGGACTACAGATATGAGCCACTGCACTGAGCCAGGGACAATTTATTTGAGACGGAGTTTCACTCTTGTTGCCCAATGCAGTATCCCAATCTCAGTTCACTGCAACCACCACCTCTCGGGTTCAAGCTATTTTCCTGTCAGTCTCCTGAGTAGCTGGGATTACAGGTGCACACCACCATGCCCAGCTAATTTTTGTAGTTTTAGTAGAGACAGGGTTCCAGCATGTTGGCAGGCTGGTCTCAAACTCCTGACCTCAGGTGATGTGCCCATCTCGGCCTCCCAAAGTGCTGGGATTACAGGCATGAACCACCTCACCCAGCCAGGAAAAATGTTTAAGTGTATGTAACTCATAAAGATGTATGGGAGTGAGCCGAATTTAACAATGTAAAGTGCTTGGAGTGGTGTTTCAGGGACAGCTGGGGCTCAGTGAGAGGCAATTACGTGACGGCAATGCAGTGACCCTGTGAGCCATGGAGAGGGTGGCCTCTAGTGGCCAGCCCCGGGGCTTTATCCAGCTCTCTGGAGGACATAAGAGAAAGATTTGAATGAGAATGTGGTCCAAGAAGGAGAAAGCACAAAAGGGGCAGTCACCTCCCTGACTTTCCGGTTTTCCCCTCTCCTTTCAGTCCCCTTAAAGCACAATTGACCCCTTTCTCTCTCTTTCTCTCTCTTTTTTTGAGACAGTCTTGCTCTGTCACCCAGGCTGGAGTGCAGTGGCAAAATCTAGGCTCACTGCAACCTCCACCTCTCAGGTTCAAGCCATTCTCCTGCCTCAGCCTCCTGAGAAGCTGGGATTACAGGCGCACATCACCACACCTGGCTAATTTTTGTATTTTCAATAGAGACAGAGGTATCACCATGTTGGTCAGGCTGGTCTCAAACTCCTGACCTTGTGATTCCCCTGCCTTGGCCTCCCAAAGTGTTAGGATTACTGGCGTGAGCCACTGTGCTTAGCCAACCCCTTTCTCTTTCATTAATTTATTAATTTATTGATTCATTGATAGCATTCTTTTTTTTTGAGATGGACTCTCACTTTGTCACCAGGCTGGAGTGCAGTGGCACAATCTTGGCTTACTGCAACCTCTCACTCCTGGGTTCCAGCGATTCTCCTGCCTCAGCCTCCCAAGTAGCTGGGACTACAGGCACATGTCACCAGGCCCAGCTAATTTTTGTGTTTTTAGTAGAGACACGGTTTCACCATCTTGGCCAGGATGGTCTTGATCTCTTGACCTCGTGATCCACTCGCCTTGGCCTCCCAAAGTGCTGGGATTGGCGTGACTTTTTTTTTTTTTTTTTTTTTTTGAGACGAAATCTCACTCTGTAGCCCTGGCTGGAGTTCAGTGGTGCAATCTTGGCTCACTGCAACCTCCACCTCCCAGGTTCAAGTGATTCTCCTGCCTCAGACCCCTGAGTAGCTGGGACTACAGGCTTCTGCCACCATGCCCAGCTAATTTTGTAGTTTTAGTAGAGATGGGGTTTCGCCATGTTGGTAAGGCTGGTCTGGAACTCCTGGCCTTAGGTGATCCACCTGCCTTGGCCTTCCAATGTGCTGGGATTTCAGGCGTGAGCCACCATGCCCAGCCAATTTATTTTTATTTTATTTATTTATTTATTTATTTTTAGACAAAGTTTCACTCTTGTCGCCCAGGCTGGAGTGCTTGCTGCAACCTCCAGCTTCTGGATTAGAGTGATTCTCCTGTTTCAGCCTCCCGAGTAGCTAGTAGCTGGGATTACAGGTGCCCGCCACCAGGCCTGGCTAATTTTTGTATTTTTAGTAGAGACATGGTTTCACCATGTTGGCCAGGCTGGTCTTGAACTTCTGACCTCCTGATCCTTTGGCCTCGGCCTCCCAAAGTGCTGGGATTAAAGACATCAGCCACCATGCCCATCCTATGTTTATTTCTGTATTTATTTATTGAGATGGAGTTTTTTTTATTTATTGACATGATCTGTCACCAGGCTGGAGTGCAGTTGCACAATCTCGGCCCACTGCAACTTCTGCCTCCTGGCTTTGAGTGATTCTCCTGCCTCAGCGACCTGAGTAGCTGGGATTACAGGTGCCCGCCACCACGCCTGGCTAATTTTTGTATTTTTAATAGAGACATACTCCTAGAGACATCCAGTGATGCTCCTGCCTCGACCTCCTGAGTAGCTGGGACTACGGGCGCATGCTACCATGCCCAGCTAATTTTTTGTATTTTAGTAGAGACGGGGTTTCACCATTTGTCCAGGATGGTCTCAATCTCCTGACCTCGTGATCTGCCCACCTTGACCTCCCAAAGTGCTGGGATTATAGGCATGAGCCACCATGCCCGCCCATGTATATATATAGAGATGGAGTCTCACTTTGTTGCCCAGGCTGGAGTGCAGTGATGCAATCTCAGCTCAGTACAACCTCTGCCTCCCAGGTTCAAGCGATTCTCCTGACTCAGCCTCTGCAGTAGCTGGGATTACAGGTGTGAGCCACCACACTTGGTTAATTTTGGTATGTTTACTAGAAAAGGGGTTTTGCCACGTTGGCCAGGCTGGTCTCGAATTCCTAACCTCAGGTGATCTGCCTTCCTCAGCTTCCCAATGTGCTTGGATTACAGGTATGAGCCACTGTACCCAGCCAAGTGTGTCCGTTCTCAAACTCAACAATCTGGTGCCACCTCAGAGTCTTTGCACTTGCTGTTCCCTCTGCCTGGACCGAGTTTCTCACCGTGGCTCCCCCTCACCTCCTTTGGGTCTTTTCGTTATTTATTTATTTTTTTTTTTTGGCAGGGTCTCACTTTGTTGCCCAGGCTGGGGTGCAGTGGCGTGATCATAGCTCACTGCAACCATGACCTCCTGGCCACGAGTGATCCTCCTGCCTCCCCAGTAGCTAGGATTACAAGCAAGTGCCACTACACCCAGCTAATTTTTGTATTTTTAGTAGAGACAGGGTTTCATCATGTTGGCCAGGCCAGTCTTGAACTCCTGACCTCAGGTGATCCGCCCACCTTGGCCTCCCAAAGTGCTGGTATGCAATGTCTTCCCAGGTTCAAGTGATCCTCCTGTCTCAGCCTCTGGAGTAGCTGGGATTACAGGTTTAAGCCACTACATCTGGCTAATTTTTGTATTTTTAGTAGAGACAGGGTTTCACCACGTTGGCCAGGCTGGTCTCGAGCTCCTAATTTCAGGTGATCTGCCTGCCTTGGCCTCCCAATGTGCTGGGATTACAGGTGTGAGCCACTGCTCCTGACCATGGAGTTGACCACTTTGAACTCAGTGTACAGACCAGGGGTCTTCAGCTTCTGCACTCAGTCTGGTGAGACTGACCCAGGTCTCTCAACATTTTCTTCCCTTCCTCGTCTGTCTTTCTCCTCCAGCTCCTGCAAGGTCTATCCCCTTAAACAAACCAGTCACCAGGCACCTGCACCCCAGGAAACCCCTGACTGGGCTGTCCCAGGCTCTCCAAGATCAAACTCATGGCCACAACTTGGATACCAAATATCTGTGACTGTCGCAGTTCAGGTTGTATTGTGGGTTGAATTTTCTTTTTTCTTTTTTTTTTTTTTTTTTTTGAGACGGAGTTTCGCTCTTGTTACCCAGGCTGGAGTGCAATGGCACGATCTCGGCTCACTGCAACCTCCGCCTCCTGGGTTCAAGCAATTCTGCCTCAGCCTCCCGAGTAGCTGGGACTACAGGCACGTGCCACCATGCCCAGCTAATTTTTGTATTTTTAGTAGAGACAGGGTTTCACCATGTTGACCAGGATGGTCTCGATCTCTTGACCTCGTGATCCACCCGCCTCGGCCTCCCAAAGTGCTGGGATTACAAGCGTGAGCCACCACGCCCGGCCGTGGGTTGAATTTTCTGTCCTCCAAAGATTCGTGTAGAAGTCTCAATCCCTTCCTACCTGTGGGTGTGCCCTTATTTGGAAATAGGGCCTTTGCAGATTGACTGATGGATTTTTAGAGACTGGATCTCTCTCTGCGGCCCAGGAGTGAGTGGTGCAATCACAGCTCACTGCAGCCTCCAACTACCAGGATCAAGCTATCCTCCTGCCTCAGCCTCCCGAATAGCTGGGTGACAAGTGCACACCACCACGCCCAGCTAATTAAAAAATTTTTTTTTGTCAAATGGGCCAGGCACGGTGGCTCATGTCTGTAATCCCAGTACTTTGGAAGGCCAAGGTAGGCAGATCACTTGAGGCCAGGGTTTCAAGACCAGCCTGGCCAACATGGCAAAACCCTGTCTCTACTAAAAATACAAAAAAATTAGCCTGGCATGGTGGTGCACGCCTGTGGTCCCAGCTACTTGGGAGCTTGAGGCAGGCAGGAGAATTGCTTGAACCCTGCAGGCAGAGGTTGCAGTGAGCTGAGATCACGCTATTACACTCCAGCCTGGTGACAGAGCAAGACTGTCTCAAAAACAGAAAACAAAAAAAAAAAACACGGCAAGTTAGGAAGGATCCAAGTACGAATTCCCCTCTAGAGCCTTCAGACAGGGCAAAGCTCTGCCACCACCTTGACTTTAGACTTCTAGCTTCCCAAGCTGTGAGAGAATACATGTCTGTTTTAAACACCCAGTTTGTGCTAATTAATTTCTGCAACCTGGGAAATGAATGCAGTCAGTTTCTCCCTCTTCTCCAGCAGGTCTCAGCTTGCCCACCCACAGCTCAGAGGCCTGTCCCCACCTCCAGCTCGAGCAAGTCCCCCTGTGTGTGTTCTCAGCTCCACCTGATCACACATGCCGTCATTCCTAATCAGCTGTGTCATTGCCTGTGAATCCCTAAGTCGGCTGAAAGAACAAAACTCTCAGCCAGGCATGGGGGCTGACGCCTGTAATCTCAGGACTTTGGAAGGCTGGGGCAGGAGGATCACTTGAGCCAAGAAATTTGAGACCAGCGTGGGCGATACAGTGAGACCATGGTCTCTACAAAAAAAAAAAAAAAAAAAGCTGGGCAGGGTAGCACTCATCTGTATCTGTAGTCCTAGCTACTCAGGAGACTGAGGTAGGAGGATTGATTGAGCCCCGGGGTTGGAGGCTGCAGTGAGCTGTGAGTGCACCACTGCACTCCAGCCTGGGTGACAGATAGAGATCCTGTCTCAAAAAAAAAGAATATCTGGCCCGGCACAGTGGCACACGCTTGTAATCCCAGCACTTTGGGAGACCAAGTGGGCGGATCACCTGAGGTCATGAGTTCAAGACTAGCCTGACCAACATGGACAAACCCTGTCTCTACTAAAAATGCAAAATTAGCCAGGCATAGTGGCATGAGCTTGTAATCCCAGCTACTCGGGAGGCTGAGGCAGGAGAATCACTTGAACCCAGGAGGCGGAGGTTGCGGTGAGCCGAGATTGGGCCATTGCTCTCCAGTCTGAGCAATGAGTGAAACACCATCCAAAAAATAATAATAATAATATCCATGTGGCCAGGCACAGTGGCTCATGCCTGTAATCCTAGCACTTTGGGATGCTGAGGCAGGAAGATTGCTTGAGTCCAGGAGTTCGAGTTTGAGACCAGCTTGGGCAACATGGGGAGACTCTGTCTCTACAAAAATAAAAATAAAAAATAGCCGGGCTTGGTGGCAAATGTCTGTAGTCTTAGTTACTTGTGAGGCTGAGGTGGGAGGATCTCTTCAGCGCAGGAGCCAGTGGTGGTGATGAGCCAAGATCGTGCCACTAACTCCAGCCTGGGTGACACGGCCAGACCTTGTCTCTATTAAAAAAAAAAAAAAAAAAAAAAAAAGGCTGGGCATGGTAGCTCACACCTGTAATCCCAGAACTTTGGGAGGCTGAGGTAGGAGGATTGCTTGAGGGCAGGAGTTGAAGACCAGCCTGGGCAGCATAGTGAAACCCTCTCTCTACAAAAAGGAAAAAAAATTGTATTTGATGGTTCTTTGGAAACAAACAAACAAACAAAACCAAAAAACCCACAAAAAAAAAAAAAAAAAAAAAGAATCTGAACATCATTATCCATCAGGGAAATTCAAAATAACATGAAAATCAGATACTGCCCCAAATCCTTTAGAACATCTAAAATGAAAAACACTGACCTTAACAAGTATTGAAGAAGATGTACAGGAACTAGACTATTTTATTTTATTATTTTATTTATTGATTTTGAGACAGAGTCTCACTCTGCCACCCAGGCTGGAGTGCAGTGGTACAATCTCAGCTCACTGCAACCTCCCCCTCCCCGGTTCAAGTGATTCTCCCAATTCTTCTGCCTCAGCCTCCTCCAGAGGCTGGGATTACAGACATGCACCACCACACCCAGCTAATTTATTTTATTTTTGTTATCGCCTCACTCTGTCACCTAGGCTGGAGTGCAATTGTGCTATCACAGCTCATTGTAGCCTCAAACTCCTGGGCTCAAGCAATCCTCCCTCCTCAGCCTCCCGAGCAGTGTATGAGATAGATTACAGGCACATACCCCCACATTCTGATATAGATTGTTTTTTTTTTTTTTTGAGATGGAGTCTCACTTTGTCACCCAGGCTGGAGTGCAATGGCTCACTCTGGGCTCACCGCAACTTCTGCCTCCCGGGTTCAAGTGATTCTCCTGCCTCAGCCTCCCGAGCAGCTGGGATTACAGGCACACGCCCAGCTAATTTTTGTATCTTTAGTAGAGACGGGATTTCACCATGTTGGTCAGGCTGGTCTCGAACTCCTGAGCCGGTGATCCACCCGCCTTGGCCTCCCAAAGTGCTGGGATTACAGGCGTGAGCCCCCATGCCCAGCCAGAATATTTTTTAAGTATGTGCGGCTTAGTACATGTCCAGTATTCCCTAACAGAGTTGAGAAAGCAAATCATATGGTGGCATTAGGGCACTGACTCACAGCTGCCCTTGAGAAGAACCCAGTAAGGTAACATTTCCTCCTACTGACTGCGTTGTGGCGTCTGTGCAGGAATTTTGTCCTGGGCCTCTCAACAATTCAAAAAATGTTTCCATGCAGCTCCACCCAGTTCCCATGCCTCTTAGTGAAATAAATCATGCCGGAAATCCCTCCCAGGCAGAGCGGTTGCTGGAATAAATTACAGTCTTGAAGAAAACATAACTATGTGGATAGGCACTTTCTCACGATAGATCATGTTCCTTGTCAAACTTCCTCTGTTTCTTGGGGCCATCCAGTCCTGTCTCTCATGCATCTATTACTCTGTGGGCTACATGAATGATGCTCTAGAAATGAGCTCTGTTAATTGCTGCCTTTTTTTTTTTGAGATGGAGTCTCACTCTGTTGCCCAGGCTGGAGTGCAGTAGCGGGATCTTGGTTCACTGCAACCTCCACCTCCAGGGTTCAAGAGATTCTCTTGCCTCAGTCTCCTGAGTAGCTGGGATTACAGGCTTACATCACCACCCATGGACTAATTTTTGTACTATTAGCAGAGACAGAATTTCACCATGTTGGCCAGGCTAGTCTTGAATTCCTGAACTCAGATGATCGGCCCGCCTCAGCCTCCCAAAGTGCTGGGATTACAGGCATAAGCCACTGTGCCTGGCCTTGCTGCCTCTTTGGCTGAAAGGATTCAAAACTGTTTCATTCAACAAATGTATCCTGAGTACCTATTATGCACCAGACACTATTCTGAGTCCGGGCTGCAGCAATGGAAAATCCACACGGTTGTCTCCCCTGGGGGTTTTGGAGATGTTGTGGAGCAGACAGATGAGGAACTTATTACACAAATAATTACACAGTTATGATTGCATTAATGTAGAAATATACAAGTAGGAACATACAAGCTTACAATAGGGGGAAAAAACTGAATCTGGGGCTGTGATCCGGGAGGACTTCTCTGAGGAAGCCACATTCAGGTTGGGTTCTGTATTAGGCAGAATAGTCCAAGATTTGCTGCAGTAACAAATAAGCCCAAAGCTTAGTGGTTTAACACAATCGAAGTTGATTTCTCCCTTGGGCTATGTATCCTATATGGACTGGCAGGGGCTTGGCTCCACACAGTCATTCAGGAGCCCAGGTTGACAAGTCTCCCATCATCTTGTGACTGCACTATCTGAAACTCACCACTTCAGTTATCACAGAGGAGCAAGAGGGAGACAGGGGAGGCAGGTGTGAGTTTTTGGATATCTCTGTTCAGAAGTGACTGACATCCAGAATAATGTACGTCACCTCTACTCCCACTTCAATGGCCAGAATTAGTCAAGAGAGCCAGCTGTCTGGAAAGCACAGTTTTTTGGCCAGGCGCGGTGGCTCATGCCTGTAATCCAAGCACTTTGGAGGCCAAGGCGGGCGGATCACCTGAGGTAGGGAGTTCAAGACCAGCCGGACCAACATGGTGAAATCCTGTCTCTTCTAAACATACAAAATTAGCTGGTCCTGGTGGCAGGCACCTGTAGTCCAAGCTACTCAGGAGGCTGAGGCAGGAGGATCATTTGAGCCCAGGAGGAGGAGGTTGCAGTGAGGTGAGATTACGCCACTACACTTCAGCCTGGGCGATATAGGCGATACAGTGAGACTGTCTCAAAAAAAAAAAAGCTAAGAAAGTCAAGTAAAGAAAAAAAAAAAAAAAAAACAGCCAGGCAGCTCACGCCTGCAATCCCAGCACTTTGGGAGGTTGAGGTGGGCAGATCATAAGGTCAGGAGATCAGGACTGTCCTGGCTAACACAGTGAAACCCTGTCTCTACTAAAAAATACAAAACATTGGCCAGGCATGTTAGCACACATCTGTAGTCCCAGCTACTCAGGAGGCTGAGGCAGGAGAATTGCTTGAACCCGGGAGGCAGAGGTTGCAGTGAGCCGAGATTGCGCCACTGCACTCCAGCCTGGCAACAGAGAGAGACTCCATCTAAAAAAAAAAAAAAAACAATAAAAAGAATGTGTACTGTTTGCCAGGCATAATAGTTCACACCTGTAATCTCAACATTCTGGGAGGCTGAGGCTGGAGGATTCCTCGATGCCAGGAATTCCAGACCAGCCTGGGAAACAGCAATCTCATGTCTGTAATCCCAACACTTCGGGAGGCCAAGGTAGGTGAATTACTTGAGCCCAGGATATCGAGACCAGCCTAGGTAACATGTGGAGACCCCATCTCTACAAAAAATAAAAATAAAAAAAATTATCTGACCATGGTTGTACATGCCTGTAATCCCAGCTACTTGGGAGGCTAAGGGAGGAGGATCACTTGAGCCCAGAGGGTCAAGACTGCCATAAGCTGTGTTCCACTGCATTCTAGCCTGAGCAACAGAGACCTTATCTCAAAAAAAAAAAAAAAAAAAAACTTGGGCATGGTGGCTCACCCCTGTAATCCCAGCACTTTGGTAGGCCCAGGCGGGCTGATCACTGGGTTAAGAGATTGAGACCATTCTGGCCAATGTGGTGAAACCCCATCGCTACCAAAAATACAAAAATTAGCTGGACATGATGGTGCATGCCTGTAGTCCCAGCTACTCGGGAGGCTGAGGCAGGAGAATTGCTTGAACCCGGGAGGCAGAGATTGCAGTGAGCCGAGATCGCGCCACTGCACTCCAGCCTGGTGCCTGGTGACGGAGTGAGACTCTGTCTCAAAAAAAAGAAAGAAAGAAAGAAAGAAAGATGGACTGCACTGTGCGTGGTGTGATCAATAGAGACTTGTCCAGGCTGGAGTGCAATGGCACAATCTCAGCTCACTGCAAACTCTGCCTCCTGGGTTCAAGCGATTCTCCTGATCTAGGATTACAGGCATGTGCCACCACACCCAGTTACTTTTGTATTTTTAGTAGAGACAGGATTTTACCATGTTGGTCAGGCTGGTCTTGAACTCCTGACTTCAGGTGATCCACACACCTTGGCTTCCCAAAGTGCTGGGATTGCAGGCGTAAGCCACCGCTCCCAGCCTGTTTCTAATTTTTTTGGAGACAGAGTCTCTTTCTTGTTGTACAGGCTGGAGTGCAGTGGCATGATCTTGGTTCACCACAACCTCTGCCTCCCATGTTATGTGAGTTTCCTGCCTCAGCTTCCCCAGTAGCTGGGACTACAGGCACACACCACCACACCCAGCTAATTTTTTAAATTTTAGTGGAAAATGGGTTTCACCATGTTGCCCAGGCTGGTCTTGAACTCCTGGCCTCAGGCGATCCACCCGCCTTAGCCTCCAAAATGCTTGGATTACAGGCGTGACCCACCATGCCTGGCCTCCTCTTTTCTTTTTTTTTTTTTTTCTTTTTATTTTTTTAAAAACAATGGGGTTTCACCATGATGGACAGGCTGGTCTTGAACTCCCGACCTCAGGTGATCCACCCACCTTGGCCTCCCAAAGTGCTAGGATTACAGGCGTGAGCCACCGCGCCCAGCCTGGCCTCCTCTTTTCTTAAGACAGGATCTCACTCTGCCGCCCAGCTGGAGTGCAGTCACGTGAACATGGCTCACTGCAGCCTTGAATTCCTGGGCTCAAGCAATCCTCCCTGCCTCAGCCTTCTGCGTAGCTGGGACTGCAGGTGCCCCACCACCATACCACCAGGCCTGGCTATTTTTTTTTTTCCTTTTAGAAATGGGGTCTCACTTTGTTTCCTAGGCTGTTCTTGAACTTTTGGCTTCAAGCAGTCCTCTCTCCTGTGCCTCTCAAAGTGCTGCGATTACAGATGTGAGCCACTACGCCCAGCCAGGAACAACATAGATACCCCTTCATGTCTTTTAGTATGGCCATAATAAAAGTCAGAAAATAGGCCCGGGCGTGGTGGCTCACGCCTGTCATTCCAGCATTTTGGGACGCTGAGGTGGGCAGATCACCTGCGCTCTAGAGTTTGAGACCAGCCTGGCCAACATGGTAAAACCTTGTCTCTACTAAAAAACACAAAAGTTATTTCTTTGTTAATAAAACCAAATGTGGCGGTGGGCACCTGTAATCCCAGCTACTCAGGAGGCTGAGGCAGGAGAATCGCTTGAACCTAGGAAGTGGAGGTTGCAGCAAGCTGAGATCCTGCCACTGCATTCCAGCCTGGGTGACAGAGTGAGACTCTATCTCAAAAAAAAAAAAAAAAAAGAAGAAGAAAATAACAAGCGTGTCAAAGATTCAGAGAAATTGGAATCCTTACACATTGCTGATGGGAAGGTAAAATAATGTCATTGTTTTATTTTTATTTGTTTACTTCTTTTTCAGATGGGGTCTCACTCTGTTGCCCGGGCTGGAGTGCAGTGACGTGATCTCCGCTCACTGCAACATACGCCTCCTGGGTTCAAGCAATACTCCTTCCTCGCCTCCCAAGTAGCTGAGATTACAGGCGCCCACCACCACGACTGGCTAGTTTTTGTATTTTTAGTAGAGACGGGGTTTCACCATATTTATCAGGCTGGTCTTGAACTCCTGTCCTCAAGTGATCCACCTGCCTTAGCCTCTCGAAGTGCTGGGATTACAGGCATGAGTCTTACAGCTGAGATTACAGGCGCCCACCACCACACCTGGCTTTATTTTATTTTATTTTTGAGGTGGAGTCTCAATCTGGTGCCCAGGCTGCAGTGCAGTGGTGTCATCTCAGCTCACTGCAACCTCTGCCTCCCAGGTTTGAGCAATTATCCTGCCTCAGCCTCCGGAGGAGCTGCGACTACAGGTATGCACTGCCACATCCAGCCAATTTTTGTATTTTTAGTAGAGACGTGGTTTCACCATGTTGGCCAGGGTGGTCTTGATCTCTTGACCTCATGATCTGCCTGCCTCCGCCTCTCAAAGTACTGGGATTACAAGCGTGAGCCACTGCACCTGGCTTTATTATTTTTTAAAAAATGAGTTTTTTCCTTCTTTTTTTTTTTTTTGAGACGGAGTTTCTCTCTTGTTACCCAGGCTGGAGTGCAATGGCGCGATCTTGGCTCACCGCAACCTCCGCCTCCTGGGTTCAAGCAATTCTCCTGCCTCAGCCTCCCGAGTAGCTGGGACTACAGGCACGTGCCACCATGCCCAGCTAATTTTTGTATTTTTAGTAGAGACGGGGTTTCACCATGTTGACTAGGATGGTCTCGATCTCTTGACCTCGTGATCCACCCACCTCGGCCTCTCAAAGTGCTGGGATTACAGGCATGAGCCACCACGCCCGGCCCAAAATGAGTTTCTTCCTTCTTATTCTTTTTTATTTTTATTTTTTTTAGAGACAAGGTCTCAACCTGTTGCACAGCCTGGAGTGCAGTGGTGTGATCATGGCTCACTATAAACTCGAACTCCTGGATTTAAGTGATTCTTCCACATCAGCTTCCTCAGTAGCTATGACTGCAGGTGCACATTACCATGGCTAACTTTTTATTTTTTGCGGAGATGGGGGTCTCGCTGTGTTGCTAAGGCTGTTCTAGAGCTGCTGGGTGCCAGTGATCCTCCCAAATCAGCCTCTGAGAGCACTATATATATACATTTTTTTTTTCTTCTTTTTTTTTTTTTCAGACGAGTTTCGCTCTTGTTACCCAGGCTGGAGTGCAATGGCGCGATCTCGGCTCACCGCAACCTCCGCCTCCTGGGTTCAAGCAATTCTCCTGCCTCAGCCTCCCGAGTAGCTGGGACTACAGGCACGTGCCACCATGCCCAGCTAATTTTTTTTGTATTTTTAGTAGAGACGGGGTTTCACCATGTTGACCAGGATGGTCT